>BQNB010042479.1:0-46102 GCA_026074375.1 Tanacetum coccineum
CTAACCCAATGCCATCCACAACTTACCTTGCTCCATTGATTTTTGTAATTTTTGTAATTTTTGTAATTTTTGAATTTTTTGGTCAAAAATGTAAACATGCTTTTACATAAACTTTGAATGACTCAAAGGCTTATACAAGAGCTTAACAATTGTATTTGAATGACAATTAAGGTAAAAGACAATATTTAAAGAAAACTTAAACTTTTATTAACTTAATAAAAATTACAATGCAAGAAATTTAAATGACAAGTAATTTAAAAGACAAGTAATTAAAGTGCAATATTAAAATTGGTACAAATTTGTTAATACAAAGCTATGGACTTAACAAAATTCGACAAAAAAGTAAATAAGCTACACTAGCCTATTTATACTAAAAGTTATAGTCTTGAGCTTCTTTTTGTGTTTCTTCTGAGTGTGCTTCAACTGTTGTGTTTGTTGTGTGAGTATAAGCCAAAATCAATCTTGGCCATCAAAATTGAGTGTTCTTCAAGCCTTATCATCAAAACCCTTCATTTCCTTGTCTTTTTTTATTGGCCAATGGGGTGAGCCAAGATTGCTAAGGTGGCAAATTAGCCATGTGAGTGTGGGGTTTAGGATGGTGATGTTTTTATTTGTAGGAACAGTAGCCGAGGTGGGGGGAATGAAGGGTGAATAGTGTAGTGGCGGGAAATTTAGTTTAGGGTTAACAGGGTAAAACTTTGGGGGAACGAAGGGTGAATAGTGTAGTTAAGTCCTTGTGGTGTATTAAACTTTTAGGAGTTGGTAGAATTGGCCCTCCAAGGTGTATGTTGTTATTGCACGCATGGTCCTTGTGGGTGTATTATGAGTTGCACCGTTAGTCCATGTGGACTAACGAAAGTTAAGGGACAAGGGTAATATGGCTAACAGTTGTTAAAGTTAAGGGTAATGGGCCAAGGTTATGGTTTTGGGCCGGTTGTAATAGAAAAGGAAAATGGGCCTTTTTGGTCTTCATGTAATGTTTAAATGGGTTGACCTGGCCCATTAGATGGGTACGGGTGGGACCATTTAATATTTCTTCGGTTTTGGCTTTGACTTTGACCTTTGACTTTGCCGGGGTTGACTTTGACTTTGACTTGGTTAACTTTTTGGCTTTTCCACGCTTTTCCATTCCGTGCTCGGTTTTGTTCGTTTTTGCTTGATTTTTCGTCCTTTTCTCGGATATCCGTTTCCTGCACAATATAAGTGAAAACATACAAATATAATGTATTTTTGGTACATTTTTGGTCATTTAAGTCCGTTTTAATGGATAAATGGTATCTGTAGTTAGGCACATACCATTAAACATTTTTATAAATATTACAAAACATTTTCTACAATTAAAAGAAATGTTTTATTCAAAACAAACATTTTGAAATTCAAAATTTCGGACCTAAAACGGATAGAAAGTTCTAGAAAATTCCCCCTACACAAAAGGACAAACTGGGGAGCGCCTAGTCTAGGGAGGCCCCCTTAAATACACGGGCGGCCCCCTTATCTTTAAGGGGGCTGCCCACCTATTTAAAGGGACCGCCCATAGGTAGACGCTCCTCCAGAATGTCCTATAAATACTGGACTTTTCCCCACTATTTTCTCACCTTTTGCACTCATTCTTTCTGATCAAAAACAGCCCACACATCTCATTAAAATCCTTTGATCATTTAATCATAAAGCTTTGTTTCCAAGTGATCCAAGCTCAATTCCTCAAGTGCAAGAGAAGAATACTTCCATCATCAAGTGAAGAAGTATTACACCTCAAGTGTGTATTGCAATCTTGTTGCATCCATATCATAACTTGTAAATCATTTGTAAATCTTGTAAAGTTGTGTAGTAGATAGATCTTGGTGATTGTTGTAAGTATAGTTGAATCTTAGTGATTCATCCAAGTTGTGATAGTTAGGTGTGAAAGTAGAAGTGAAGTAGTGAAGTAGTGTGGTGAAGAATACTAAGGCGTGAAGAAGTTGTGTAGTTGTGAAGTTGTGTTGTGAAGTCGTGAAAGTAGTGAAGAAGTTGTGAAGTCGTGATAGATTGGTTCTAGCTAAGATTAGAACTCGACATCTAGCTTAGTGTCGGAAATTGATATAAGCAAAAGTTGTGTACCATTTTCTCCGCCATAAGGGAGTTTGTTGACATAATGAAGAAAACTCTCGAGTTAGGTGCTCGAGGAGTTGAGTAGGGCGAAGAGGTGCTTTGTAACCGAACCACTATAAATCCTTGTGTTGTGGTTTGATCTTTCTAACTCTTATCTCTTATTTCTTTATTTGTTCTTAGTTATTTATATTATTCATATTGTGCAAGTATTGAATTCACAAAAAGTCGAATCTAAGTTTTAATAAACAAACATAAACATTAAATTAAAAAGCGGTAAACTATTCAACCCCTTTCTAGTTTTCCACATAATGTATTTTTAGGGCCCTTGTAATAGTCTTCATACTACCTTACTTGTGCGTCGCCCTAACGGAATATTACGTAGATGGCGGGTTCGTGTAATCCGTTCATGACATAGGAAATACTTACACAAATCATCACAAGTGTGACAAGGCAACAAATCTAGAGAAGCAATTTGAGGAGTAGTGCATGATTAAGTAAATATGTTTGTTTACCATATAAGTTATCACCAGTAGTTTAGATTATAAATTAGTTTAATTAGATAAAACAAACCAACCTCTCAAAACGATGATTTTACATGCTTTCTATAAAATAAAAATACAAAAAGAATCTTCTCTCAACCCCATAGACCTCTGTTAGATCTTGATCAAACCTTCCCAACCTATTATGTTAGAAATTCATTTATTTGACGACATTTACGGAATTACCATAGTTTATAATAACACCACTCGCAGGGACTAGAATAGACATTCTTGTAAACTTAGTATACGTGTGGGCTATAAATACCCCTCCATGGCTTCCATGGAGGGGTTGAGACTCTTGTAACTTTCAAATTCTTCATTCTATTTTACATCATTTTTCTCTCACTAGAATAATGGCTATCTTGTAGTTTGAGTCTCCTCGACCACCGAGTCATTGATTCTTTTAGTTCCTTCAATTGGTAACAGCGCCTAGGTTCCATTCTCAGGTCGAGTTTAATTTTTTTTTGGCTGGTCTTAAATCTGTCATACTTTTTGTATTTATGTTGTGTTGCTTCGTGATATCGTGCTTATTTACCGCTTATTTATGGCTTATTTTCAGCTTATTTCGTGGGCGAATTAGTCATAAAAAGCCACGGTCTGTTTGTGTTTTTCTTGGTGTGTTGGTGATAAGAGTCTGTTTTTCTCCTAGTGTCCCATCAGATTTCGTGTATATCAAAAGGAGGTGTGGTCTTATTGTTGGTTTCTGGCTTATTTACTGCTTATTTCGAGCTTATTTCGTCCCTGTTTGGGCTTATCAGGTGGCTTATTGTTATGTAAATCTGATTTTTATGAGCTTATGAGTCACGTTTAAGCCAAAAGAGATAAGTTCAAGAAAAAAATGGAAAAGGATGACAAAAGGACAAGAACAAAACTCAGATCCATTTTTTTAGGAAAAAGTACTTTTCAGGGCGATTTATACCTTGGTCTAGTCGGTGATTTATACACTCTTGAGGGGCGATTTATACCTTGGTCTAGTCGGCAATTTATACATCTGCCTAAAAGGGTGATTTATACCCAATGCACAGGGCGATTTATACCTGTGGCTATTATTGGTCGATTTATATAACCCTGACTCCAACCGTGTCAACTCGGTATTTACCGAGTTGACCGGCTCAACTCAGTGAGTTGGTTAACCGAGTGAAGCTAAAGAAAAAAGAAGGACACAAGAAGAATAAGACAGACACTCGAGTTAAACAAACAAAGACACAATCAACTACAATTAACAATCACCAACAAATCCAAAGTCTAAACTTAAACTCTTTGTCACAATTGCTCTCCCATCTCCATCTTTAAGAACATGAATCGAAACGAAATAAAAATGATCTCAGATTCATATTTGTTAACCAACAATATTTTTAAGATTCAACACGTTATCATCATAGATCAATGTGAAGGTTAACCCTCTTTAAATATCCGAAAAGTCAAGAATGATGTATAACAATTATGTTATAATCATTCTATGTTTCACAACCAATTTGACCTACCAGAGAGCCCATTCAAGAGATCTTGACACAACAATGATTCAAAATGATGAATAAGTGTTTGTGATTAGTGGTTATAATGATCAAAAATTGGTCCTACGTTTTGGTTTATGGATGCTAGGGTTGATGCATTTTAGTTTTAAGTGATAAGGTGATTTGGTTGGTGGTTGTTCTTGTGAAAAAAGGGGCGTATGATTTAGATTAGGAGAATTAAGGTTAAGTGCGAGAAGTATTAGGGTATTTGTCTGATATATATCCTAATATTTTGGTTGGACTTATTTAGGCCGAGTACTGATTGGGCCATGTTATATGGTACGGGGTACTATATAGTGTTGGATCGGATATTGAAAAGAGTCTTGGGCCAAAATCTTATGTATGAAATGGGCTGGATTCTACCTCAATTGATAGATCAAGATGTATTATGTGGAGTGGGCCGATTATAAGTATGTGATGGTTTTGGGTTGTAGTATATTGATTGGGCCAATTTTAAATAATTGGGCTGGATATTCGGCTAATTGACAAGCTGGGCCGAATGTTATAAGATAAGTTTGGACTGAGTTATGATTTGATGGGATGAGTTTGTAATGGACCTGGGTACAACAGTTTAAGTATTAATTGTTTCGTATTAAAACTAAATTTGGATAAATGATTCACTTGGGATGATTATTGCTATATTTAGTTGTTAATGGTTACATTGGAGCTTGTATATTGTAGTCCTATCCTCTTAACCAAAAGTTTATACAAATTGGTGTATAAATTGGTTAACTTAGACTAAATATTTGAGATTAAATGCTTATTGGTTGCATTCGAGGTTTGAAATGACAAAGTGACAATGTGACGAGATCGGGATCAATTTGTATAAAGATTCATGGAACTAAATTTTAATGGCTAGGTTTATAGTTAATTTTTCTAAGTGACCACGGAGTTGATCGGGCGTCACTTATTTGAGATTGAAGTGGCATTTCACGAAGGTGTGTTCTTATTTTATCTTGAAGTCAGGGTTGGCTGGATGCATGACTTTCAATGATAACTTGCTCGGGCTTAAGATTTTAGATGAAGACTTGGGTTATCTAGTTACTAGCAATCAGGGTGGATGGTTGAAGACCTATTTAACTATCACTTAAAGGAGATACGTTGTAGTTCTCAGTGTCACATGCAGAAGACTTTGTGGATAATCACAAAAGGTAATGAATGTCTCATACTTTGCTTGGTAAGTATTGAGTTTCTCTACACTGTTCTTCCAACATTAGTGCAAGCTTAAGTCACAAGAACATGGAATTCTATTTCAGTTTCAAGTTTGGTATATCGGGGTTACACCATCAGTGGGTACTTCAAATAGCCTACAAAATGGTTGGTAAAAAGATAATCAGAGGGAGTTTATGAGTAGAGATTTCATCAGCAGTTGATTCTCACGGGATAGATTTGAGCTAATTTGTTCTTTACACAAGTATTCAAGTATAGGTGCGTACAAGGTTTTTACTGATTCGGAGGTATTGAAACCATCAAGGGGGAAGGAGAAAACACACCCAAGAGTCTTTGCCTTTCCTTTTCTTGAAAGCTTGAAAAAGTTATCTTTCTTGAAAATCTTTTTTGTTAGGCCATGCCGGGAAGACAAATGTCATAACCGTAAAGAAAATCAGTGCTTTAACTTGTGGCTTTTGGGTGCATTTCTTCAAACACATGGGGAAGAGATATCTTATGAATTTTAGTATGCATTATTTGAATTTCTAGGGGGAAGTGTTGTGAGAAGAATTATTCAAGCGTGAGAAGATACGTTGCTGATCCAATTAATGTTTTCCCCAAATAGTTAATCACTAAGCTTATTCTTAAAGAAGCAGTAATATTTGATGTGGTATACTACTAATTCTGCTGTGCACTTAATAATTCTAAGCGTGTAAGAAAGCTTTAAAACTGCTCAAGAGATGATTGCTAGTTTGGGGGAAGCTTTAAAAGCTTCTAAAAGATGATTCATGTTGGAGTGCAGTCTTGAAGTCAAAGACCACAGAAGACATCATTAGCATTAGAAGCTTCATGGAAGTTCTTGTTGGGAAATAAACTCATTATCATTAGTACTATCAAGCCAAAGACTTTGTACTGTTTAAGATACAACTTCCAGTACTAACTAGTTAGTACTTCTAGAAGAAAGTTAGTACTGCCAGTACTAATTTAACACTGCTGAAGGACTTACGACTGCTGCATGAAGACTATAAAAGGGATAAAGACGTGTGAAGTGATATGTATTGACTTATTCAGAGTATATTCTATTTAGTTAGAATGATACGTATAAGTTTAACAATATAGAAGATTTGTAGTTATCTTGTAAAAGACTCCTTGGTGTATAAAAGGAGATCCTAGGTTATGGTTTTGAATGTATAACAGATTCATACGGTTTTCATATATAGCTTCAAGGTTGTAAACCCTAGTACTACACAGAGTACTCGTATTATTCATAATAATATTATGAATAATACGAGTACTCTATGTAGTACTAGGGTTTACAACCTTGAAGCTATATATGAAAAACGTATGAATCTGTTGTACATTCAAAACTATAACCTATGATCTTATTTTATACACTAAGGAGTCCTTTACAAGATAACTACAAATATTCTATATTGTTAAACTTCACACATCTTTATCCCTTTAGTAGTCTTCATGCAACAGTCTTAAGTCCTTCAGCGTCGTTAGTTAGTAACTGGTGTACTAACTTTATGATTAGCAGCACTAAAAACTAGTTAGTACTGGCAGGTTGTATCTTAAGCAAATAGTAAATAGGTTTTGGGCTTGGCCAATAAGATAGGACAAGAGTTAGTAGTACTAAGGATCAATGAGTTTTATTCCCAATAATCTTCCCCCTAAACTTTCTGATTTACCTCCAATTCATCAAGTGTTTGAATTAAAACCTTGTTTTCTGAGAGGATTCTTCCAAACACTTCATCTTCTGGGCTTTTCAACCTGCATGAAGATCTTCCTATGAAGCTCTCTTGACATCTCACTATCATGTTCCACCAAGAGCTTTACAACCAGCATCAATGTGAGAGTTCCTCTTGACAATGGATACCCCGTCTCTACCAGCATGTAAATGTCGATTCCATCCTCTATAGACACATGATGCACTCTACATGAATCATATAGCTTCTAAGTTAAATTATCATGAATATGATTTTAAAGCTTCCATAATTCATCATCTGTATCTGGTTCAAACAATCTTTTCAACTCAACCCATATTTCTCTTTCTATGTCTTCTATTGGTTCAGTTGATGTGAACTTCTCTTTTACTAGACTCAACAGCTTCAATAAGTCTTCTCTGTCAAATGCTTTTAGCATATCATCAAAGAATTGATATACCTCAGTATGATTACCAACTCTGATGATCTTCCAGTACTTCCTAGCTCCTTCAGTGTAAATCTCCCAATCAATTATAGGATACTTTGTTTGTAAAGCTTCAACATTTATTCCTTGCTCTGGAACTATTATCATCATTTGCTGTATCATTTCTTGTGATAGTTCTTCTTCTTCTTTATCCTTTTGTTCTTCAACTGGTTCTAAGCTTTCTTCAGTCTTTTGTTTCTTTAAACTTTATTGAATAAGTTCTTCTTCTGCATCTCTTTTAGAACTTCTAGCTGCCAACTCAGGAATTACTCTTTCACTTTCACTCTCTATTGGAACAAATGTGTGTACTCTCCTCATTGTTATTTCAAACAGATTCTTGATATCATCAAAAGAATAACTCTTTAACTGCTTCAGTGTATGACTTCCTATGTTCTTGATATATTAAGACATGTAAGTCCTCTTTTGAGCTTGTGTGAGGGGCTTGTTCCTCCTTTCTTCAGCTCTTTGGGCAGCAAAGTATCTCTTTCTCTCATTGATAAGTTCTGCAAGCAATCTTGCTTTTTCAGCTTCAGAGTACATCTCTCTTTCCTTTGATTGTAATCTTTGTGCAAACTCTTCATCAGCTTCAACTCTAGCTTGAATTTCATCCCATTCTTCAATATTCAAAGAGCTTGCTTCTTCTTGTACTCTGGCAATCCTCTGCCTTTCTTCTTCATCAATTTCAGCCTGTAACCTCAGAGCTTCTTCATAACCAAGTCTTTCTTGTTCTAGCTGCAACTTTGTCTTGGCCTGAATAGTCTCGGCTTCCTCCATTATAGCTTTACCCTTGTCTTTGGCTGAACTAGCACTAGCAGTACTAACTGATACACCTGCAGTGGAAACTGCCTCAGTAGTACTAACTCCCTTTTCAAAAGTATAAACTACTTCAGCAGTAGGGAACTCAAAATCAAGCTCCATATCATGCTCATGCCTCCCCTGAACATTTGCATCATGTTGTACTAAAGAAATATCAGGGTCTTCATCAATTTCAGCTATCTTCCTCCCCTGTTTAGAAGGATCCTCTAAATCTTCTTCATCATCAGATACAACAATTTTATCCTTCCTTCTAGCTTGTCTAGTCTTGACAGTTTTCTCTAATTTCTTCACCGTTTTGATAAGCTTTATAAAAAGAAGTACCATAGACTTTCTTTGTCTGCTGCAAGTCAAAGCTACAACTCTGTCTGATAATTTTGTAACCAAATCCATCAATTTATTATGTTGCATTCTGTCCTCATCACTTCCAAGTGTATGAACTCTTAGGAGAGGTGAATCATGGGGGCATGGTAGGGGTCTTATCAATGTTACCACTGTACTGTCCTACTTCTAAGCCAGTGATCTGGGCAGCCTCATCTGCTACATTGGTTTGAGTAGGAGATTTGGGCTAAGGAACCATAGATTCCTGTCTGGTTAATCTCCTAGAGGGTGATGAAATTGGTGGTTGTGAGGTTTATCGAGCACTGGTGTGTGTGTGATGGGACTCAACTGGGTGTGTTGATCCTTCACCCTGAACAACTAGGCCCTGAACAAGCATTGTTGGAAATAATGGAATGTCCACCCCAGTATAACCCTTAGAAACCCTCCTCATATTGCTAAATTTTTTTTGTGTAAGGGTAGGAGCAATATAAATTCTGTTGTGAGGCAGAAGTAGTCTCTTGTGCTTGTTTAAAAAGACTTGAATAAATCTTGGATACATCAAAAATTTGTGTTTACTTTCCAAGTTTTTCACCATTCCATCAAAAATCATCTTAGAGAAATTAAACTTCCTATTAGTGGCCAAGCAAATAATAGTAGTTGCTATATTGCTACTGAATTGTTCCCAAGCAGTTTTCTTAGAACTTAAACAATGAAGGATGGTATGGATCAAAAATCTCCATTGAGGGGAAAACTGTCCTTTTTGAAAGGTTAATTTGTCAGAATTGGACACATACCCCATAAGAGCAAGTTGCTTAAAAATTTCAGTAGTAGGCAGATTACTAATACCATCAGAATCTTCTAACTTGAGATGTCTCCTAATAGATGCCTCAGAAACAGTCTTAACTTTCCCATCTATTGTAGCAGTTATTTCTATTTCTCCATTATCAAGTGTGCTTACAATAGCAGTTTGCCAAAACTGTTGAATAAGAGAAACGTAGATAGTGGGACTTTCAGTAAGAGCATACCGAATGTGACTTGTATTGAGAAAATCCACTATTTGATGAAATCCTTCACTACCATTTGTTTTCTTTAAATAAGTGACCATGTTGTGTGTGTCACAGAACTCTAAATTCGCCATTGTTGATTAAGAAAAGATTGATTGAGGTCTAGGTTAGGTTCGTTTATGAGAGTATGTGTGTTTGGCAAAGTCAATTGAGGTTATATAAAGAGCACTTAATGTTTTGATTGGACCGACTGAATAGAATTGGATGTTTATCGTGAATAAATCTTATGAGTTAAAGAAAGTTCATGAATCATCCCATTTAAGGAAACCTATAAGTGAAGTAGTTGGCGGAAATATCTCAACGACTATATTTAATTGAGAAAAATCTGTTATTCCCAAATAGTACTAACGGTAGTCTAGCAGTACTAATTTTAGCCTAACAGTACTAAGTAAAGCCCAACAGTACTAAGTAATGTCCAGCAGTACTAAGTAATGCCCAGCAGTACTAAGTAATTCTCTAGCAGTATTAAATTTTGAGTTACCAGATATAACCTCAATTTCGTTCCAAAAAGCATTTCCATCATCAATTTTGATTCTCACAAGCTCTCTTTCTGTTTTTATTCTCACTTATCTCTCAATTATTTCCGCTACGCATTCTTTCATGTTCATTATTATTTTTCCTAGATATATATCTAAACAATCTGAGCTTACAACGTTTCTTTAGACTTTCACAGTTGGTATCAGAGCTGGTGGATCAGAGTATCTAGGATACAAGGTTTTGGTTTGAAAAAAAGAAGGTATTCTGGTTATTTTCTATTTTTGGTGATTATATTCTAAAAACCTAAGGTTTTGTAAAATCCCTAGATCAGTAAAACAGAAAGTATAGTTTCGTGTTTCTAGTTTATGGTTATTGCTATCAAAATCACGACAAGGTTTTGAAGACACATGGTGTCTTGTATTTGGTTCGTGGACAAGAAAGGTACAATAGGTTTTTAAAGCAATGACTCTTAAAGATCAGGAACATGAATACAAGGTTTATTGAATATTCACGTATGCTTGTTAATACTGCTCGTCCAAGATATGTTAATACTGCTTCCATGAGTTACTGTTGCTTGGGTTCAAATATAAGTTAATACTGCCAATACAACATTAGTGCTGAGCTTTTTTGTTACTACTGTTAGATTAGTGACACTTTAGTGACAGATTAGTGACACTAAAAAGTGTCACTAAAAGCTAGGGAGGAAGGAGTATACAAATTAGTGCCGAATTAGCGACAGTTTAGTGACGGATAAAGTGTCGCTAAATAGTATGGAAGGAAGGAGAATCCAAATTAGTAACACATTAGCGACAGACTAGTGACAGATAAAGTGTTGATAAATGTAATGGGAGGAAGGAGAATGCACATTAGTGACAGATTCGGGATAGTTTTGTAACAGAAAAAGTGTTGCTAATTGGTAATTACTTAGTACTGCTCCTTTATTTTTAATACTGTTCGAGCAATATTTAGTACTGCTAAGCATTATGTTTGTACTCCTGCCATGGGATGATTCGTACTGCCATCTTTATACATAGTACTCCTTCGTGTTAGGTTAATACTGCTACAATATTCGTTAATACTCCTGTCCTAACTTGATGGTACTGTTGGTTACATGTTACTGCTGCTACATGTAATATATGGGATGTTGCTACGACAAGAAGTATTATGTTCAAAGGTGTGATTTATGATTCATTTAAGGGGAAGCTAACAGGTTATGTTTTTACCATGTTTTTACTGATTTAAAGGCTTGTATTTGAATTTCTTAGATGATTGATACGAAGAGAAGGTATTTATCACTTATTTGTAAGTTGATGTGGGAGTTTTTTCGGATGCGTGATCTATATCGAATATTTAAAGTGGGTGTGTACACTTTGATTGAAAGGATAATTTGTTCGCTACTTTGAAACGATGTGACGAAGACTTGTCAAAATCTAGCAAAGGTGTGTGATTTTTCTTATGGTGCTCAATGCTTCACCATTTGCTATGACTTTGGTTATGTGTCTCATAGAAGATGAGGATTTTTGGTCAAAACAAGAGGTTGTTTGATCTACTTATATTTCATAGATTTATTTATAAGTTTGGAGTCACGTGGATAGTACAAGATATAAGACACAAGTTTGGGTTATTCTACTTCTACATCAAGTTTGTTATACTTAGTTTTCTTCATCAGTAATTATTACATAGAGCCTACAGAATTGCAGATTCAAGAAATGGTTAACATATGGGTTTCAAGGGAAGCTGATTGTTAAAATGTTTAACCATTTACATGCGTTATTGAGGTGAAGGTTTTTACTACTGCTAGTCATTATTACTACTGCTAGTGTAAGTTTCCACTACTTAGTTCAATTTTCTTTTGAGCTTAATGGTAAGGTAATTTTAAGGAGTTAGAAGGCTTAGATTAGAGTTGTGATATTGGTTTGGTAGTGGTCAAGATAAAAGTTGCTTATTTTATATGTTCCCCTATATAGATATGATAAAAAGGTGGAAGAAGAAATATTAACAGGTTGCAAAACTTTTATGATCCTTGGTGTGGCATTGTACAAAGTAATTACTTACGGGAAGTTTATTTCATTCAGGGAGATGTTACATTCAACTTCAGGGAAGCTTTGGTTTATGATGAAGTTCGTACACGACTTTGTTTGTTTTGTCATCATCAAATAGGGGAAGATTGTTGGGAACTATTGATTTGATGAGACAAAATTAATAAAAGAATGAAACAAGAAGGACTTAAATGCAAAGCTGGAATTCTTCAAAAGAGGGAAGATTTTGGAAGAATTCTAAAAGAAGTTCTTTAAGAAGATGAAGATATAGAAGTTGTAAAGATTAAAAGTTACGAGAGATATTTTGTGTTCCTAATTATATTTGTTCTTTTCCTTTGTAAACCTAGATGATCTCTACTATATAAAGAGACATTAGTTCGTGTAGTTTAAGTGTGCACAGAAAATGTAGTCGACTAAAGGTGTGTGTTCTAGGCATGTGGTTCATTGTAAACGCCTAGAATGAGTGTTATAGCCCTAAGATTAATATTTCATTGATCCTGTTACTAGCTAGAGTAACCGTTCAAGAATTGATCATCTAGATTTGAGGCGAATAGTAAATAATATGAATGAAAAACCTTGTAGAAATAACTTTGTTCATTATGCTATTTCTGCTATGCATTCTTTCATGTTCATTGTTATTTTTCCTAGATATAGATCTAAACAATCTGACCTTACAATGATTCTTTAGACTTTCACAAGTGGAAACTGGCTCAGCAGTACTATCTCCTTTTTCAGCAGTATAAACTTCTTTAGCAACAGTGAACTCAAAATCAGATTCCATATCATGCTTTTGCCTCCCCTGAACCTCTGCATCATGTTGTACCAAAGAAATATCATGATCTTGGTTAATTTCAACTATCTTTCTCCCCTGTTTAGAAGGATCTCCAAATCTTCTTCATCATAAGATACAACAATTCTGGCCTTCCTTCTAGCTTGACTGGTTTTGACAATTTTTTCCAATTTCTTTGCCTTTTTGATAAGTTTGGTAAAAGCAGTACTATAAATTTATTTTGTCTATTTCAAATTTGTCTCCAAGCTCTCCACTTTGTTTGACAATTTTGTACATAGAGCCATCAATTCTTGTAGTTGCATACTGCCCTCATCACTTCCAAGTGTGTTAACTCTTGGGAGAGGTGAATCATGGGGCATGGTAGGGGTCTTATCAATGTTACCACTACCCTGTCCTACTTCTAAGCCAGTGACAGTAGTGGTAGCCCCTCCAAGTCTGACATCCACACCTGTGGAAGCAGCCTCATCTGCTACAGGGGTCTGAGTAGGAGATCTAGGCTGAGGAACCATAGATTCCTGTCTGGTTATTCTCCTAGAGGTTGATGAAATTAGTAGTTGTGAGGTTGATGGAGCACCTGTGGGTATGTGATGGGACTCAACTGGGACTTTTGATCCTTCACCCTAAAAAATTGGGCCCTTAACAAGCATTGTTGGAAACAATGGAATGTCCACCCCAGTATAACCCTTAGAAGCCCTCCTCATATTGCTAAAAAGTATTTATGTATGGGTAGGAGCAATATAAGTTCTTTTATGAGGTAGAAGCAGTCTCTTGTGCTTGTTTAAAAAGATTTATATAAATCTTGGATGAATAAGGATCCTCTCAAGTTCATATGAACATGAGAGGTAATGTTGTGTTTGTTGTGATTGTACATTTGAATTAAAATAAAATGAACGTTTTGCAATAATCACAATTTACAATCATAACAAACACAACATTACCTCTCATGTTCAAATGAACATGAGAGGATCATTATCCATCTTGTTTACATTAAAAATTTAGTCTTACTATCCAAGTTTTTTTACCATACTATCAAAATCATCATATGTTTAGAATGAATTAAAAGTTCTGTTTTGTGGCAGAAGTAAAAATATATAGCAGCCTACTGTAGAGCTTAATAGTAAATTGTTCCCAAGCTGTTTTCTTAGAACTTAGACAATGAAGGATGGTATGGATCAGAAATCTCCATTGAGGGAGGAAAAGTGTCCTTTTTGAAAGGTCAAATTGTCAGAATTGGACACATACCCCATAAGAGCAAGTTGTTTAAAAATTTCAGTAGTGGGCAAATTACTAATACCATCAGAATCTTCTAACTTAAGATGCCTCTTAATAGATGCCTTAATAACAATCTTAACTTTCTCATCTATTGTAGCAGTTATTTCCATTTCTCCATTATCAAGTGTGCTTACAATTGCAGTATGCCAAAACTGTTGAATAAAAGTAACATAGATAGTGGGATTTTCAGTAAGAGCATACCGAATGTGACTTGTATTGAGAAAATCCACTATTTGATGAAATCCTTCACTGCCCTCTATTTTCTTTAACTAAGCGACCATGTTGTGTGTCTCACAGAACTCCAAATTCGCCATTGTTGATTAAGAAAAGATCGATTGAGGTCTGGGTTAGGTTCGTTTATGAGAGTATTTGTGTTTGGCAAAGTCAATTGAGATTATATAGAGAGCACTTAAGGTTTTGATTGGACCGACCGAATAGAATTGGATGTTTATCGTGAACAAATCTTATGAGTTATGAAAGTTTGAATTTCAATTTAAGGAAACCTATAAGATGTAGTAGCTTGGCGGAAAATATCTCAACAGCTTATCTTAATTAAGAAAAATCATGTATCACAAACAGTACTAACGGTGTCTAGCATAGTTCTATAGTTTAGCCTAACAGTACTAAGTAAAGCCCAACAGTACTAAGTAATGTCCAGCAGTACTAAGTAATGCCCAGCAGTACTAAGTAAAGCTCCTTAGCCTAAGTACTAACTTGAGTGGAGTTACGAGATTTAACCTTAATTTCGTTCCAAAAAGCATTTCCATCATCAATTTTTATTCTCATAAGCTCTCTTTCTGTTTTTATTCTCACTTTATCTCTCAATTATTTTTCTCACTGAATCACTCTATCTGTTTTTATTTCACACATCTCTCTTTTGTTGTTTGAACCGCACACTGTACATACTCTCATTTGTCTTTTAGCTCACTTAAACCTATGTCTGTTTTTATTTCAAACATATCTCTTTCTGTTTTTAAACTCATTAGATCTCTTATTTCTTTTTCTCACTTAAACACTCTGTCTGTTTTTATTTCACACATCTCTCTTTCTATTTTTGACTCACTACATCTCTTATTTCTTTTAGCTCAAAAATCACTCTTTCTATTTTTCATTCTTACCAATTTCTCTCATTTTTGTAACTTACAATTCTCTTTGTCTGTTTTGATTTCTCTCAATTCTTTTGGCTCACTATTCTCTCTGCCTGTTTTTGATTTCTCTCAATTCTTTTGGCTCACTATTCTATCTGTCTGTTTTTGATTTCTCTCAATGCTCACATTATTAATTATAACAGCAGTATTAATTATACATACCAGTAGTAAGTTAGGCCAACAATACTAACTTGAATTGCATCATCAGCTGCTGTTTCAAGCATCATTTGTACATACTCCGCTACATATTAACAAAATTAACCTCCCCTCAATCAATACTTCAGAGGTTAAGCATTCCAATACTTGCAATCAGATATTGAAATCTGCCAACATCAAATGCTTTTGTGAGAAAATCTGCAACATTCTGATCTGTGTAAATCTTAATCATCTGAATAAGCTTTTTCTCATTTGAATCTCTGACGAAGTGATGTCTAATCTCAATGTGATTAGTCTTTGATTGAAACACTAGATTCTTAACTATGCAGATGGTGCTTTCATTGTCAATGAAAATATTGGTATTCATGAAGTTGTAACCATAATCCAGTATGGTGTATCATATTCATCATTAAAAACTGCTGTAAGATTTTCAATTTGATTGTTCAAAAACAGTTGTAAAAACCTTGGATACTATAGTTTGCTTCTTACATTTCCTTGAAATCAATCTACTCCCAAGAAATTGACAACCTCCTATTGTGGGTTTCGTGTTTAAACTTGCACCAGCATAGTCACTATCAGAATAGCTTCCAAGTCAAATGGTGAGTCCTTAAGATACCAAAGGCCTAATTTAAGTTGACCTTTTATGTATGGAAAGATTCTTTTCACAGCATGAAGATGTGAAACTTTAGGTGTGACTTGAAATCTTGCACAAGCACATACAACAAACATTATATCAAGCCTAAAAGTTGTTAGATACATCAATGATCCAATCATTGATCTATTTAAGTGAACATTGTAACACCCCCATTTTTACAATATAGCAGCGGAAGCTAATCTAGGGTATTACTTCATGAATCACAGACACAATCATAGAAAACGACTCAAAAGAGACATTTTTAAAAAGATTCGTTATCATTTATTTAAAATCAGAGTTTTACAAAGGCAGGTCCCAAAATCTAGAAACATAAAATGTGAATGATAACAAGTTTTAGCCATCTTTAAGTCTAGACCTTTCTATGCCATGGTCTACTTAGTTACCTTAGATAAACATGCTAAAGAGGGTCAACACAATGGTTGAGTGAAATTCATAGGTTTATGATTAATAGTTTAATACAAGTTATAGTGTAATAATTGTACGAGCACAATTATTATGGAAAACAATATTATCATGGAGAACAGTTGAATGCAAGTTATCATAATGGTAATAATTGCAACGAATACAATTATCATGGAAAAATGGTAACATTATTATTGCATCTAAGCTCATGACACCAATACGTTAACAGGGAAAATCACCGTAGTGACATTGGTTAGGGAACTATGTCCCCATGGAAAAGGTAACTTGCCAAGGTTACCCATTAGGTCAAATATAGTGCGTTTGGCTACCCTATGAATGGGTATACAAACGGGAGTCGTCACCCCCAATAGATCTATTCACAATATTCGCGCTCACTCGTAAGCAATTAATGGTTCATGATATGGAAATAATGGCACTGGAAGCTACTTAGGCAATAATATATCTGGATAGCATACAGAAAACACTTGCATTCATGGTTTATACGGGTTTATAAAGTATTCAAAAGATTGAAATGTGAGGTTATGAACTCATTAAGTCTTTGAAAAGTAATCACATTGTTATAAGATAAACGAGTATGTAAAAGAGTTTGTAAACAAGCATGTATCCCCCTCGCGGGTTTATAAAACATGTAAATAAGTAAAGGCGAGGTTATGAACTTCACTAAGTCTTTGAAAAGTAATCACATTGTTATAAGATAAACGAGTATGTAAAAGAGTTTGTAACAAGCATGTATCCCCCTCGCGGGTTTATAAAACATGTAAATAAGTAAAGGCGAGGTTATGAACTTCACAATATCGGTTTTAAGTACTTGTGTATATTAAAAACAATTAAGCATGTATCTCTCATCACGGTTTATAAACTGTAATAAGTAAAGGCGAAGGTTTTATGCGACTTCACAATATCAGTTTTAAGTACTTGTGTATATTAAAAACAATTGAGCATGTATCCCCCTCGCGGGTTTATAAAGTATTCAAAAGATTTCAAATGCGAGGCTATGAACTCACTAAGTCTTTGAAAAGTAATAACATTGTTATAAGATAAATGAGTATGTAAAAGAGTTTGTAACAAGCATGTATCCCCCTCGCGGGTTTATGAAAACATTAAAGAGATTGAAAAGCGAGGCTATGAACTCACTAAGTCTTTGAATAAGTAATCACATTTGTTATAAGATAAAGAGTATGTAAAGTGTTTATAACAAGAAATGTATCCCCTCGCGGGTTTTGAAAACATTTAATGAATTGAAAAGAGCCGAGCTTTGAACTACACCTGATAGGTAGTTGTAATAAATATTCCAAAATGTAAGCTGACGACTTTATCATAATCTTAACAGAGAAGGTTGATATAGTCAAAATGATAGTAAACAGCCACGTCACGCAACCTGAGTAAATATATCAAGTCTTAGGAAGATTGTACTCTAGAACTTTGGTTCTAAGAGTTTAATATTGTTATGAGTTTGATTAGAGAGTTTGGAATTATTATATCACCGTTCGGGCCATCATATTTCAAAAGTCATTCAGTAAACGTTTGAGGAGTCAGGGCACTTTAAATTGTAAACCCAGCAACTCAGTCAGAACATAATACCAAGATGAAACTCCTTAATATGAAGCTCCCTAGTATTGTGATACGATATAGATTCAGAACAGGATAGTTATAACATAATCGGTTTTAAGCGTTTTACTCAATAACTAGAAATGATAAGCACGTCAAGCGTTAATTAAAGTTATGTCTTATAAGGTTTTGAACACATTTTTACACTTTTTCAAAATGTTATATTTTAGACCCTTAAGAATGAAAAATGGAAAAATATACCCTTAAAGTTTTCACTTTTACAAGTTTGGTCCTTCTAGTTTAAAAGATGTACAAAGTAAACCTTGTACTTTGTAAAGTGACATAATAGACCCCTATAGTTATAACTTTGATAAAATGACATTTTCTGTCCCTTTAGTTATAAGTTTCAGAAAGTTACGATATATACCCCTTGCATAGAATACTTTTGCAAAACAAGTCTAAAACGCCATGCAAGCTTATTTTAAGACTTCAAATAATATTTGCAGGTTATAGCTTATTAGTATAAGCTAAAATGAGAAGTTTTAACCTAGAAAAGTTCAAAATAACGATTCGTTAAGCCAGAAATCAAAACGGGTCGAATTATGGTTTTTAAATAAAAATGCGTAGGTTTTTAATTCAAATTTCCTCAAGAATCAATAAGGTTGTTATATTAACATTATTTAGGATAGATTATAACAAAATTTAACCATAATAATATTTAGATCAAAGAAAAACAAAGAATTAGGGTTTTAGGGTTCGGTTTTGGATCAAAAATGGAAAACGCATAGAATTTTAGATTAAATGCTTAAACATGAGTTCATGCATGATCATATGGATATAATATGAATGTAGGAGCAGGTATGATCATAAGAAACCTGAGTTTGAACTTGAAGAATCGAAAATGGAGTCGAATGGGTCGTTTCGGGTTGAATGCACTCGTACGCCTAGAAATTCCTTCTTCGGGGCTTCAAATCTTCAACACTCCTCTTGATTATTTCTCTTGGATCTTCTTAGGAACTTATAGAGCAGAGATTTGCTGCTATGGTGGGTTATAGAAAGAAGAAGTGGGGGATGAGTTAGAATGAAGTATGTGAATGGCTATTTATAGCCTAAATGAGTCTTGGTGACCAAGGTGAAGGGCTGAGGTGGCATGGTTCTGATCTAGCTGTGTTGGAGGGTCTAGGGAGGTGATATGGAGGTCTATGGTAGTAGCTAGGCCAAGGTGGAAGGTGGTTTGTGGTGTTCTTGGCCGCCTTTTTTAATTACACTATTTTCCCTAATTAAGCTAGACTTCAAAATTAAAAGATTTTGGTGTATCAACACCTATAGGGGCCGGTTCATTAAGCAAAGAAGGGGACATAACTAAATTTTTTTCCTATTTTGAGATTAACAAAATGCTTGCTAAAAACTTTTTAATCATTATCCCTTAAAATAGGTCTTTTAATAAAAGAAAGAAAGATACAAAATAATTAAATTATTCAAATATTCTTTTTTTTTAATAGGGTCGGCCATATTTATACAAAAAAAAGTTTTATATTTTTTTCTTTAAATATCAAAATACTTTAGTTATATTTTTTTATATTTATCTAAAAATTTATAACCTGAGGTTTTAATTTCAAATACCTATTATCAAACTTTAGGTTATATTCAAAATACAATATGAATGAAATTCAAATTTGGAGTTTTACAACTCTTCCCCTTTAAAGAAATTTCCGTCTCGTAAATTGAAAAAGGTAGATGAATCAAGGTTATTGGATTATAGGATGGACACGATTGTATGACAACGATGGGCATTATATGAACAGCTAACCAATTCATACTAGAATAAAATCGAAATCACTTAGTTCTATGGGAAGCAATATTAGCAAACGAAATCTTTTTTATCAATGAATGCGGACAGTTACGTTATTTCGTGGTCAGGACTTTTCATAGGCGTAGATATCGATAAGGTATAATTAAGTAGCGTAGGAAAGATGCTAAGTTGTTTAGTAAATGAAACAGAAACCACAGAATGTGTTGCACCCGTATCAAATAAGACAAAAACAGCACGACCGTTCAAAAGAGAGTTCCCGAAACGGTACCTGAAGAGTTAGCCGCCTGAAAAGCAGGACCCGAAAATTCGGGGGTAGATTGACATGTGCCGACCATCTTAGAAATCAACAAATGAAACAGCGAAGACAATTTAGAGTTAAGATCAAAGTAAGAAAGGAAGCGATCATATCAAAAGGAAGCCTAATGTCTACCCAATCCTCACAGGTCAAACCTAGTTCTAGAGGGTCAACATGGCTCTGATTCCATAATTATAACATCCGCCTCGATAAGAGACCAAGAGTTACGTTCTGGTTTCATATTAGAACATATATATGCAAGCGGAAAAAGACTTTATTATTAATTTAAATTACCAAGTCATTGAAACAAATGATACTCTAAAAAGTATTAATTTATATCAAAGTCTAAAATGAAAGAAATCTTCAAACGAAAAGGGGTCTAATATAAATCCAAAAGAATAGGAAAGTAAAAAGGGTTGGTCTTCTAGAAGTTCCTACACTTCAATCACTATATCCCGCTTCCCGAACTTAGTACCTGCCGCGGGAAAAGAAAGCTGTGGCTAGGCTGATTAACGCTCAGTGAACTATATATTAATAATTACAGAATAAAACGAAGTAAAGGTTTGACGAAACGGATCCGAGAATCTGCAAGATAGGATTGACATAGGTAGGTTGCGTGAGCTCGTTAACTTTAGTTATGCAAGTAATGAAGCGAAAATTTTCCCTAAAAAAGGTGGTTCATATATAATAGATAGATAGTACATTGCATCTAACTTAATAGATGGATATTTACATTGATAAAAATTGCGGGTTGTTATAAACATCAACATCTTCAGCTTCTACATCCTTGAGCAATGGCTTTGAAGTCTCCATGGGTGTACTTGATATCCTCACAGTTAAAAAACCAAACTTCTTTAAGATTTCATCCACATACTTATCTTGGCTAATAAAAATCCCATCTTCCTTTTGCATAACCTGCAATCCTAAGAAGAAAGTGAGCTCACTCATAGAACTCATCTGGAACTTCTTGTGCATCAATTTCTCAAACTCAGTGTATAACTCCTTCTTAGTATATCTAAAAATGATATCATCTACATATATTTGAACTAGTAGAATATCACCTTTAACCTTTTTAATGAACAAAGTCTTGTCTATTGTCCCTCTCTAAAATCTATTTTCTAATAAATAGGTAGACAAAGTCTCATACCAGGCTCTAGGAGCTTGATGTAGACCATATAATACCTTTTCTACCTTATAAACTCTGTCAGGGAACTCTGGATCTTCAAACCCTGGAGGTTGACATACATAAACTTTCTCTTCAATCTTTCCATACAAAAATGCACTCTTTACATCCATCTGATAAACAACAAAGTTCATGAATGAGGCATGGGCTAAGAACAGCCTAATTGCTTTAATATTAGCAACTGGAGCAAAAACCTCATCATAATCTATTCCATCTTCTTGAGTGTAACCCTGTGCAACCAGCCTTGCTTTATTTCTAAAAACAATACCTCTCTCATCTTTCTTGTTCCTGTAGACCCATTTTGTCCCAATGGCCCTCTTGCCATATGATAAATCAACTAAAGTCTAAACCTTCTGCAATTTAAACTATAGAAGGTCATTCTGCAGTGCTTCTATCCAGCTTGGATCTGTCAAAACTTGAGTCACCTTCTTAGGTTCTACTTGTGATAGAAAACAAGCAAATAGACAAGTATGAAGGTCTTCATGAGTTTTCGCTTCATAAACAGCACTAATAAACCCTTATTCATTTGTAGTCTTTATCATTATCCTTGTCTGTACATCAGATTGTACATCACCAATCACATGATCAAGTGAATGATCTTTATGGATTCTTGTATTTGGAGTAGAAAGAACTGGATATGTGGTAGTAATGTTGCTCATATCCACTTTTGTTTCATCACCAAAGAAATCAGCATATGTGGTTTCAAGTGTAGCATTATCTCCCAAAGAAAACATGTCTAGTTCAGTATTAACACTTTGAGTATTATTTTCAGGCCTCTCTTAATCATCAATTCTACTTTCTTTACATACACCTTAATCATTCTTCTTTCCAGCATCATTAGAAGGTTGTGGTTCATCATTACTGGCATTCTTTGAAGAAGAATCAAATAGTAAACCATCTTTCTACAGTGGCATCAGAATGTTGTTTTGGCTAGATCTTGTCTCCTTGCTAGAATGACCTGCACCAATACTTTCTTCTATACTTACAAAATCATTAGAGTTTGTACCTACAACAACTGGCACATAATTCATTGATTTTGTTAGAACATCAATATCAAACAGCCACTTTGGTCCATCACCTGCATTAATAGGATTATCCTCCAAGAACTTAATATGCTAGTTTTCTTCTACTTTCTTAGTTCTAATGTTGTATACCCTAAAAGCCTTACTATTCATTGAGTATCCAACAAAGAATCCTTCATCTGACTTTCTATCAAATTTGCCTAAAAAATCTAAGGTATTAAGAATGGTAACATGACGCCCAAATGGTCTCATAAAGCTTAGAGCAGGTGTTCTACCTCTAAACAGTTTATAAGGGGTCATGTTATAAGGCTTAACTACTAATACCCTATTCTGCACATAGTAAGCAGTATTAACTGCTTCAGCCCAAAATGTAGTAGGTAACTTAGAGTCGGCTAACATGGTTCTAGCAGCCTCAATTAGTGTCCTATTTCTCCTCTCAGCAACACCATTTTGCTAAGGAGTTCTAGCTATACTAAATTCCTTCTTAATGCCTTTCTTTTCACAAAACTCACTCATGACTCTAATTTTGAACTCGGTTCCATTGTCACATCTGATTATTTTTACTTTCTTATCAACTAGATTTTCTACCTCAGTTATAAAGCTGTTAAGAATGCCACTTGTTTCATCCTTAGTTGCTAGAAAGAAAACCCAAGTAAATCTGCTATAATCATCAGTGACAACTAGACAATTTTTCTTATTCATTTAGCTGCTCACAAAAGTTAGACCAAACAAGTCCATATGTAACATGAATAAAGGCTGAGTAATAGAGTTTTGAATCTTGGACTTACAAGAGGCTTTGTGTTGCTTTCCCTTAAGGCAAGCAACACAAGTTTGGTTATTTTCAAAACATTTTGTACGTAAACCTCTCATAAGATTTTCTTTAACAAGTTTATTAATAGTTTTAAAATTTACATGACCTAGCATCCTATGCCATAGCATTGATTCATCAAGTGTGGCCTTTGCAACAAGAGAAGTTAAACTCTCTTTAGGAACAATATTCTTCATATCAATACTGTACATATTGTTCTTTCTAGGAACATTAAGTAAAACCTGAATTTCATCAGCTAACTTAAAGTCAGTAGACAAAACAAAACATCTAGTGTCAGTAAAAAGAACACTGTTCTTTTTGTCACACATCTGTGAAACACTAAAAAGGTTAAACTATAACTCTTTGACAAAGTACACATCCTCAAAATCAAGCTTACTAGTTTTAAGTGTTCCTTTACCTGTAATTTTCCCTCCTTTGGCTCCTCCCCCAAAGGTAACATATCCTCTATCAAATTCCTTGATGTCTGAGAGATAGGACATGTTCCCTGTCATGTGCCTTGAGCATCCACTGTCAACATAGCCTTGATCTTATTTTTGTGGATGTCCCTGCACATAAAAATAAGGAAATTAGTTTCCTTTGGGGAGCCAAGCCATCACTGACTTGTATCTGCCTCGTTCATCAACATAATTATGTCTCTTCAAAGTAATTGATGCAATATTAAGTTTGGTAGGTCTCTAAACCTAACATGCTGAGGCCTTAAAAGCATTAACCTGATTTGCCCTAACAACATTAACTACTGCTGAATTTGTCCTAGCAGTATAAAAGTTTTCCTTAGCAGTATTAACTTTTTGGCTAAAATTTTTGTTAGTTAATGTTGTTCTTATTTGATAGGGCCTCTTTACAGTTGATTGTTCTGATTTAGAAAAATGTGACATTGGTCTAGCACTATAAACTGCAGTTTTGGGATGAGCAGTATTAACAGGCCTAGCAGTATTTAGTGGTCTTAAGCCAGTTTTCATTAAAACTGCTTTTGGAACCATGTTCCTGTGAGCACTAGGGTGATCCTTTTTAGCAGAATAATTGTAATTCACCATTGTATAATTATTCTCAGATACCACCCTTTCCCTTTGATGGTAATTGCAGTCAGCCTGCACATGGTCAAAACTTCCACAAACAAAACAAGCTTTATTGTACATCACAAAGTCACTTCCTAGCTATTGGGACTTTTGATTATTCCAGTTTTATTTAATTCCCCTAGGACTTTGTGACCTATACATTTCAACATACTTAACTGGTTTCCTAACTGGTTTTTCTTGTTGTTTAGGTTTAACAAATTATATTTTAGCAACAGTAGGAAAAATAGTTTTCTTCTCAAATTTATCATCTGACACCAACTCCTCAACCAATGGGGCATCAGGAGATTCCCTAACCTCATTAGAAATATCTTCACTAACACTCTTTCTAGTCTTAGGTCCATAGCCTTCAAACTCAGGCTGTTGGAACTCCTCTAGACCAGATTAGGACAAATAAAGATTTAGGGGTGAAAATAACCCTGTATGGGGAGGTGGAACAGCATTATAGCTTACAAACCCCACACCCTTTCTACTTTTATTAGTTTTCTGACTCCCTATTAATTTGTCTAGACTCTTAGAAGCATTATCAAAATTTTCAATTTTAAGTTGATTGCTTTCTTTTTCGTGCTTAAGCTTTTCTAACTGACTTTTAAGTATACTAATTTCTGAGTCTTTATATGAGATATCTCTTTTTAGAACAACAAGTTGCTCACAAAAAATAACCTCATTCTTTTTGTAAAAGACAAGTTGCTCTTCCACAGATGCTAACCCTCTTTTATAAGTAGCTAAATTGAACTCAGATTTGTTAAACTCTATTCTTAAATCATCAAGTTGAGTTTTAAGAGTTTCAAAGCTTTTTAGACAGGTTTTTGAACAAGTTTTGTCATTATGTACCTCAGAGTCTGAAAAAGCCATAAGAGCCATGTTTGTAGGGACTTCATCATCTGCCATATAGCTCCAGTCAAAACCAGCTCCATCAATAGCCAACACGGCTTTGGAAGAAGTTTCTTCCACATTTACAGTCCTTCTAGAGCTATATTGATTCATGTTCTTGCTGTCTTGGTTCCTAGGTCCTCTGCATTCCCTTGCAAAGTGTCCCATATTGTGGCAGTTGAAACACTCCACCTTTGACTTGTCATATCTAGCTGTGTCACTCCCATTGATAGTGATCTTTCTACTAGTTTTCTGGAAAAACCTTCTTGTCCTCATGCTCAGTAATGCTAATTGTCATTTCAAATCCATTTCTTCTATGTCATCTTCGTGGATTTGTTGAAAGTCCTCATATACAAGTTGAGACCCATTTGGTTGACTGGCCAAAAATGCATAAACATTGTCATCACTTAAGTTAGCAGTACTAACTTGAGTAACTAGAATTGCTATCATCGAGTGCTAGCAGGGCTAAACTTAAGTGAGTAGTAGAACTAATCTCCATAAGCATTATAACTTCATTAGTACTGCTAAGGAATGACACAATAAAGCATGTTCTAAGAATAATTATAGCTTAAGCTTGCATCCTTAACCTCTGTGTATAAAACAATCTTTAAATTGTATGTAGAGATCATCAAAGCTCATTGTGTCTAATTAGGTTTTATTCCATCATACCCAACATGAAGTAAATTGATAAGTGTAAAATACACATATCCGTTAACACCAAAAATGACCCTAAATGACTAAAAACATACTTAAAATGGCAAAAATATATTTGTTTTTGTGTTTTGTGTGTGTAGGTACGGATATATCAAAAATCACAAGAAAACCGTCAAAAACGGGCAAACACGGACACGAGAACGGAAGAACGTGCAAGAGCCGGAAGCCAAAGTCAAAAGGTCCTATGTACCTAAGTGGATCATAAACCCTTAAAACTAACCCTGATACTAAAATAGTCCAAGCCAAAAACCAAAACCAAGGGACCAATATTACCAATACTGAAAATGTAAGTTAAATCCTACACTTGTGATAAATAAGACAAGGACCAAATATGCAATTACCCCAAACTCATTCACCCGTTTTTAGTTAAAACCAAAAAAAGGCGCCAAGTGTAACACCCCCAAATTGGGTCGCAGCGGAATAAGGATCTCCGGGGCATGTTACTTCATAGATCAATAACACAAGATATATATAGAACGACCAAAAAGTCGTTTTAAAACTGATACATTGGATTTAAAAATATTTGATACAAATATCCCGAACTTAACTTGTTCCTTATTATTATTACAAAGACACTGGTTTCACAACACATTAGTTACCCAAAACAAAATACACCCATATCCCGTTTTTTAAGCATGACAATCCCAAAACAAATCACCATGTATCATTGGCAATCCTTATACCTTTTTAAAACTGAATCCTGAAATAACATTGCTATTAAAACGTCAACAATAATGTTGGTGAATTCATCGTTTATCATAAGATCATAATAAGTGCATGACCGCAAACTTTCCCCGTGATAATGCAACACAATCAGACATACAAACCCATACATTTACTAAGCTCATGACTCTGCAGCTCAACAATCTTTCTCTCGCAATATTAATATATTGCAATTTCTCTGTCCGATTTAGATGATAACCCAAACATCCCCAAATCCGACATGCTATACGTTCGTTCCCGGTGATAGCTAGTCACCCGAACGGGATGGTCAATCCTGAATAGATCTATTCATAACATTCGCGCTCACATAATGTAATTCACAACTACATCTATCAATTACAGTTTCATTAAAATAGGGCTCAACTTGGGTTATCGTTACTAGGCAAACCGTAATCATATAAAATATACCTTGCGTCCAATTTATAAAAACAACAGCATGTTTCCACCCAAAGTTTTAAAATCATTGCGAAATCGTAAAAAAAATGGGGCTATGGAACTCAACCTTGATTCTGATAATTCCAAATATCACAGATAACGCAACACCAAATCGTCAGATGCAACCTATTTAATTTAAATGTCGTATAAGTACCATATGTTACTTTTAATAACTAACAACGATATACAGGTCTATCTTAGTTACATCATACTATCGTATCGGAGCTATCATAAATTAAGAGGTCATGTAGTGAACTATGAGGAGCTAGGACACTTTAAATCGTAAATTCAGCAACTCGTCGATACGCCACCCCGAAGAGGCCTCATTATGAAACTCCCTAGTAATATAGTACTTTGATAACCACATATAATTCTATATTGTTCAATCACCATCTAATTGTTTTGTATAATTGTGTTTTAATAAGTAAAACGTTTATAATTTACCGTTGTAGAAAACTGGCGTACTTCCAGCGTTAAAGCCCGATTTTGACGTATATTCATGCTCACTTCTTTCGTATTAGGACGAGTTATCATAATTTGACATTTTCATATTTTTGATCCTCTGATGAACAGTACTTTGTATATTACTGTTCACTAGAAACCAGTTATTTTTAAAGGTTTTAGTTTAACGTAACCCGTAAACACGTATTTTAATTCGGTATAGCTCCGTTTAGTGATTCTTTCGAGCACGTTTCTCGTATTGAAAAATAAATCAATTTACAAGGTTTATAAAAAATAAAATTTCTGTCATGAAATAGTGTTTCTACAGTTCAATGAAGTTAAAGTTATTTTTATAAACTTTTAATTACCGAATACTTACGAAATTCATAACTTCTTCATTATTAATTGAAAAATCATGAGTCTTATCATTTAGAATCCTAAAATGTGTTTTAATTTGTAAAAATATCCAACTTGCTGTTTCATAAAGAATTTTTATAAAAAGTTATTTTATAATCCGATTAATTACGTATAACTCGTAATTAGCGTAACTTTTTTTTTTTTTAGTTTTTTTTTTTTTTTTTTTTTTTTTTTTTTTTTTTTTTTTTTTATTTTTTTTTTTTTTTTTTTTTTTTTTTCATTTCTTTTCGTTATTTTATCCGTTTTTCAAAGTTTCTTACCTTTTCGGAATCATCATGTGAAATTCATATTTATCAAAAATCAAATCCACCTGTTTGGATTCGAAATCCAAAAGACCTATTTGCTTTTTATTAATTATTTATATAACTTAGTTTTATATACTTTTTAACTAAGTAATTTCCACAAGTTTTCCAACACTCTTAACATACGATAGACATACATATACATAGTCCATATAAGTCCATATTTTTGTCCTTGAGTCTAAGTAAACAAATCCATAACATTTATCACATGAATATCATAAATCTTAAGCAAACCTTTACTTCCAAGGTTTACACTTAAACATTTTACACTTTAATCAACATGTTACCATACTTATAGAGTCCTTATTCCATGATATATACAACAACATAGAGCATGAATAAGTGTACCAAATGATATTCATAAGTAAAAATATGAGTTACATGTTTAAAACATCCTAATGGTGATTTTTGCTATAAAAGATTAATATACACATAAAATGATAACTATGAAATGAGTGGGGTCTTAGATAACCTTAGTATTAGCGAGTGATCAATGAAAAATAAACCACACCCTTGTGGTTTAAATCCTTGCTTGAAAACAACCCTTGTTTTCCTTATAAAACCCTAGTTTTCTCTTTATGCTTCAACACTTGAAATGGTTATTCAAGGCTTCAAAATACTTTAAGGTATCTATTATTATTGTATTTATATGAATTGTTTAAAAAGAAGTAGTGAAAAGATTTATGGATGGTTTTTTGATGGTTTATTCTAGAACGTGGTCAGTAAGACCAAAAAGAGAGAAAAGTGTTTGATTTTTATCAAGGAAATGAATGTGTGCTATTACTTCAAGGTGTGTAAAGTTATAGACAATGAGGACTAAGTCAAAAGACAAGAAAAGAAGTCTTGGAGACTCAAGGAGTAAGAATGTGGAAGACTTATGGTCAAAGGAACAAGAGAAACAAAGAACTTAATGGTGTAGAAAAATGTACAAAGACCCACAAATCATGACCTTTTGTGATATTTCTTTGAATATTTTGTCATGACTGCCGGTTAAATGAAAGATTATATGATATATTTGCGTTAAATTTATTTATTGGGTTAAAAATATGGGTATAATGTTGAAGCGTAGAAATAGTTGTGTGGATCCAGGTATGCTAAAAGTCATTTATCGTTCGAAAACGTAAAACACATTACGTATCCGATTTAAAAAATAAAATGAACAAAGATCATAGATGATTCTCAAAATAATTATGTTAATACTTGCTTGATGTAAACGCTAAATGTTTGATGCCCTTTACATTGAATGCTAAATTTTAGCTTACGCGTATTCACAATGAAGATGGAAATCCTGCTTGAGTCAGCATCAAACAAGCTCTTGGTAGGTGACTTGCGAGATTCTATATGAATCAAACTTGTGACAACTGGATATCGATTTGGTCCAGAAAATGAATTGACGGTTGATGAATTTTGATAAAAAGATTAAAACTCCCGATGTGTTACAAAAACGCTTTTACAAGTAATACGTCGATTGATTTTCAAATCAATTTTCTTGATTATCACTAACGTAAACCTGCAGGTTAAAACGGTGGTGACAGTATCCCAATCAACCAAAGTCGATTCATTACCACATATTCATGCTCATTCTACAAAGACAAACAATCATGAAAGCTCAAGATTTAAAGACAAAGACTTCCGCAAACTCTGATTTGAAGCTTTCAAGATTAGGCATAATATGAGAATGTTGGTAAAAGACACAAGATCGCAAGATGGCAAAGACGATAAAGACAATGACAAAGGCTCAAAGTCAAGATCACAAAGCATGAAGGAACAAGCTTACAACAAAGAACAAAGAGAAAGACCAAGACCACATGAGCTTAACGACAAAAGCAATCTCATTGATCTCATAAAGGAGTGTCATCAATGAACTCACTTCGGGGGAGATTGTTAGCCTCAAAATATTGAGTCGAACATGAAGTTCGTCCATTATGTATTTAAGTCTCGGTCATTCAATTAGTTAACGTTGTAATAGGATAATATCGGGAATCGGGCTCGATAGTTAATCTAATATTGTATATGTTTCGGGTTTAATCCCAAGCAAAACCCGAGCCCGAGTCCTAGTTAAATATCCCGCGCGTCACTTAATGTGTCGGGGTATATATATAACTTTTCCTCCTAGGAAAAGTTAGTAGTTGTTCATTCTAAAATAATTTTCCTTTTCCTATTTTCTCTCATCTCTCTCTCTCTCTATTCTTTCTCTCTCTACAAAACAACTCACTCTCTTTCTCTTTTCTAGATCAAATTCGTGTATGATATATATGTTATGAAGTGATAACGGGATCCTACATAGAGCATAAAGTGGAGGAAGTGAAGTTCCATTTATTCAAAAATAGGATTGATCTAAGCTACACAAAGTGGAGTAAACATGAAGAAAAGGATGAGCCATCAATAAGTGCCCCAAAACCTGTTAATGCTACAACAGAGTTTGTTGACGACATGAATTTTGCTTCAGATATTCCAACAGATGGCCCAACAATAGTAGAAATGGATAATGCTACAAAAGATCATTTTGATGAGGATGACCTTGTTATGTTTCAAGAACTATTATTAGACGCATAGAGGCCTCTTTACGAAGGATGTCATGACTTCACAAAGTTGTCCGCAATAGTTAAACTACTAACTTGAAGGGTAAGTTTGGCTGTTCTGATAAGTTCTTTACTGAATTACTAGGGTTGTTAAAAAAGATGCTAACGAAATGGTGGAAAAAACTTATCAAGCCAAAAAGTTATGAAATTGATGGGATCAAGATACAAAAAGATACATGTATGTATCAACAACTGCCTTCTTTACTGGAAGGATGACAAGGATTTGACTGCATGTCGAACTTGTGGGATATCAAGATAGAAGGTGGATAATAAGACACATAAAGTGTACGAAAACATTCCAGCAAAGGTAATGTGGTACTTTCTAATTATACCAAGACTGCAACGACTATTTAAGATACAGTGTATTTCAAAAGATTTAAGATGGCACGTGACACAGAGGATAACAGATGGTGTGTTACTTCACCTCTCAGATTTACAGGCATGGCGTAGCATAGATGAAAAATTCCCTGAAATTGCTGAAGATCCAAGAAATCTATGGCTAGGAATATCGGCTGATGGGGTTGACGTCAACACATGAAATAGGCATCACAGTGTATGGCCAGTCTTAACTGTCATATACAACCTTCCTCCATGGTTATGTATGAAAAGAAAGTTTATCATGCTTTCGGTATTAATATCGGGACACCTGGCAAATGATATCGATGTTTTATTAGAACCGTTGGTTGATGATCTACATACCTATTCGAGATAGGGGTTGATACATATGATGCTTCCACGAAAGATAACTTTAATCTACGCGTCATTGTGTTATGGACAATAAATGATTACCCTGCACTTGGTATATTATGTGGCTACCCGTATAGTTGATTTAAAGGTTGTATAGTATGTGGGAAAGATACAAACTATGTTAGTCTTTCTGCCTCATCCAAGCAAAGTTATGTTGGTCACAGACGATATCTACCATATAACCATCCATTCAGAAAGCAAAAGAAGGCATTTAATGGACAACAAGAATTTCTCCTGACTCCAAATCCAATGACCGGAGAACAAATATACAACGAGGTACAACATATTGAAAATAAGTAGGGAAAAGGAAAACGAACAAACAATAAGGCATCAGAAAACCAAGAAGATACGAAAGGCAGAGGTGGGAAGATTCAAAAGCAGAAAAGAAACACAACAGAAGAAGAGGGTAGTTCAAGCCAAGTAAATGGACAAAACGGTGCGTATTAGAAGAAATTCAACGTTTGGTATCGAACACTTATAATTGGAGGCATCATTCTGTTCCACATTATATTGATTTTGTTGGGAATTAAGGGTCTTTATACTTAGTACTGTCAAGTCAAAGTGTTAGTACTGCTGGAGTTATAACTGGCAGTATAAACCAGTTCGTACTGCTTGAAGAATATTAGTACTGCTAGGTATAAGTTAGTACTGCTAGTACTAACTTAACACTACTGAAGAGTTTTTATACTGATGATAAAGATTGAAGACTGCATGAAGCTAAAGACGTGTTAAGAGATATATATTAGTTATTTTGTGTATATCTTATATAATTAGAAGATATGTTGATATCTTATAGAAGTTTAGAAGATTTGTAGTTATCTTGTAAAGGACTCCTTGGTGTATAAAAGGAGATCCTAGGTTATAAAACCAATATCTGTCTTTCATAGTATTCATAGCTTAAAGGTTGTAAACCCTAACACTATCAAAGAGTGTTCGTAATAATATATTGGAGCTTATTGTTTTGGTTATATTTTCTGTTTGTCAAACATACATTACTGCTCCATTGGTTATACTTCTTAGTGGTATAAACTAAATTTCGCATAGTTTATATCATTCACTCAAAGTTTCATTCTTAGTACCTTTGGATTTATCCAAAGACACTAAACCTTACATCAAGCTAAGGAGTTAAAGATCTATTCATTGGGGATCAACAAGTGGTATCAGAGCTTGTTGTGAAGCTTTGAATAAGAAGAAATAACCAATACATCCTAGATCTATTTTTCAGTGATAAGATGGAGGCAGGAACTACTACTACCAATCTGACTGCAAGACTTCCTATCCTCAACCCAGCAGACTATGATCTCTGGCTAATGAGGATAGAACTGTACTTTCTTATGACTAACTACTCTTTATGGGAAGTAATTAAGAATGGCAACAAAGTGCTAAAGAGGACTGTTGGAACAGTTAAACAGGAATATGAACCCACTACTACAGAAGAAAAGCAGGACATGAGGAATGAGATGAAAGCAAGAGCAACTCTGTTGATGGCACTACCAAATAAGGATCAAATGAAGTTCCATTCATATCAAGATGCAAAATTGCTCATGGAATCCATAAAGAAGAGGTATGGAGGAAACAAGGAATCCAAGAAGGTCCAAAGGACACTTCTCAAGCAACAATATGAGAACTTTACAGCATTAAGTTCAGAAATAATGGATCAAACTTTTGATAGGTTACAAAAACTATTAGTTAGTTGGAGATTCAAGGAGAAGTTATTAACTAAGAAGATATGAACTTAAAGCTGTTGAGAAGTCTTCCATCTGAATGGAAGACTCATGCTTTAATCTGGAGGAACAAGGTGGAAATAGAAACCATCAATTTGGATGACTTGTATAACAACTTGAAGATATATGAACCTGAACTTACAGGACATCAAGCACAAGCCAAATCCACAAAATGTGGCTTTTGTATCCAACAACACTAACAGCACCAACAACACAAATAAAGCAGATAATACTGCTTATGAAGTTAGTGCTGCTCACACTCAAGGTAATACTATTAACTCTACATCTGGAGATAACCTTAGTGATGCTATAATCTGTGCTTTCCTTGCAAGTCAACCCAACAATCCTCAACTTGCACAAGAGGACCTAGACCAAATTCATCCAGATGACCTAGAAGAAATAGATCTACAATGGGAGATGGCCATGCTGACAATCAGAGCTAGACGGTTCATCAAAAGAACAGGAAGGAAGTTAGACATAAATGGTCAAAGAGTTAGCTTTGACAGGTCAAAAGTGGAATGCTACAATTGTCATAAAAATGGACACTTTGCAAGAGAATGTAGGTTTCTAAGGAATCAGGAGAACAGAGGTAGAGAGAATGGTAAAAGAACTATCACAGTGGAAACTCCCATTGAAAATGCCTTGATAGCTCAAGATGGAATTGGAGGGTATGATTAGAGCTACCAGGCTGAAGAAGAGAAACCTACAAACTATGCATTGATGGCATATACATCTTTAAGAAGTTCTTCCAACTCAGATTCTGAGGTAGATTCTTGTTCTAAAACATGTGTAAAAGCTTATGCTACTCTTAAAGAACAATATGACAATTTGAATTTTGATTACAACAAGTCTCAATTTAATTTAGTATCTTATAAAGCATGTTTAGAGTTTGTAGAAGCTAGACTAGCTCACTATAAGAAAAATGAGGCTGTGTTTGAAGAGAGCATTAATGTTTTAAAACTTGAAGTTGGACTAAGAGATAATGCTTTAGTTGAATACTAAATGAAATTGGAAAAAGCAGAAAAAGAGAGAGATGAGTTAAAACTGACATTAGAGAAGTTTCAAAATTCATCTAAATCTTTGAATAATTTGCTGGAAAGTCAAGTTAGTGACAAGTTTAAAACTGGACTAGGATATAATGCAGTTTCTTCTACTGCAGCTTCTCGTGTAGTAGAAATTTTTGTAAATTCATCTGAGATGTTAGAAAATCAGGAGTATAACAAGTCCAAATCTGACAAGGGATACCATGCAGTTCCCCCACCTTTGACAGGGAATTTCATTCCCTCCAAACCTAATCTAATGTTTATGGATGAAATTGTTGAAAGTGAAAATATGGATGTTACTATAGTTGTTACACCTAGTAATGATAAGACAGTTGAAAATAAGGGTGTTTACAACACAGTTGAATCTAATGTTGTTAGGATGAACAACTTTAGTGCTCCAATCATTAAGGATTGGAATTCTGATGACGAAAGTGAGATAGAACCTAATGATAAGGTTAAAACTGTTAGACCTAGCACTGAAAAGACAAAAATTGTTAAGACTGTTAGGGAAACAGTAGAGGAAACAGAAGTACCTAAACAAAACAAACACTATCCTAGAGAGAACCAAAGAAACTGGAACAATCTTATGTCTCAAAAACTAGGAAGTGACTTTAAAATGATAAATAAAGCTTGTTTTGTTTGTGGTAGTTTTGAGCATCTTCATTATGTGTGTATTAAAAAGGTTGTAAGGCCAGTGTGGAATAATTCAAGCAGGGTGAACCATAAGAACTTTGCTAATAAAATGACTCACCCTCACCCCAAAAGAAGTTTTGTTCCACAAGCAGTATTAACCAGGTCAGGAAAAATTAATACTGATGGTGCAAGTGTTAATACTGTTGGTGCAAGTGTTAATACTGTTATCAGATCAGTTAATACTGCTGCCTCAACACCAATTGTGAACCATCCTAGACCAAAAACAAATGCTTACAAAAGAGGATATTCATAAAGTTAAAGGCCTTTTAACAGATATTTTACAAACAAGAACAATATTGTCAATAAAAATGTTAATACTGCCAGGGTAAAAGATACTACTGCTAGGGATAGAGCAGTAGTAAGTGAAAATAAGGGAATATGAGCTAATGATGTTAAGGCCTCAGCATGCTGGGTTTGGAAAGCCAAAAATAGTAGTGCATCAACTACATTCAAGAAATATTCTTACATTGATGCACGAGGCAGATCCAAGTCTATAATGGCTTGGATCCCCAAAAGAGTCTAATGCTTTTATTATATGTGCAAGGCAACCCACAGCAGAAGGAGTACAAGGAAAAAGCAGTTATTGACAGTGGTTGTTCCAGGTACATGACAGGAAACAAATGCTATCTTGATGAATATGAAGATTATGATATTGGATTTATTTCCTTTGGTGATGGTAAAGGCAGAATTTCTGCAAAAGGTAAAATCAAAACAGGATCATTGGATTTTGATGATGTGTACTTTTATAAGGAGCTTAAGTATAACCTGTTCAGTGTGTCACAAATCTATGACAAAAAGAACAATGTTCTTTTTACTGACACTGGATGTCTTGTCTTATCTTCTGACTTTAAGCTACTTGACGAAAGTCAAGTATTGCTGAGAGTTCCTAGAAAGGATAACATTTATAGTGTTGACCTAAAGAGTGTTATTCCCACTAGAGGTTTAACTTGTCTCATTGCTAAGGCCACTATTGATGAATCCAATACATGGCACATGAGGCTTAGGCACATTAACTTTAAAACAATGAATAAACTTGTGAAGGGAAACCTTGTAAAAGGTTTACCCTCAAAGATTTTTGAAAATGATCTTTCTTGTGTTACTTGTCAGAAAGGAAAGCAACACAAAGTGTAACACCCCCAAATAGGGCCGCAACGGAATAATGAGTCCGGGAGCGTTACATCATAGATCAATAGCACAAGATATGAGAACGACCTCTAAAAGAGTCGTTTAAAATACGATACATTGGATTTATTTAAATTGTTTAATACAAAGTGTAACACCCCCAAAATCAGGTCGCAGCAGAAAGGTAACAACGGGGTGCTACGTCAAAGTACAAAAATCATGTATTATTGCCCTAAGCTCATGACACCGAACCTTAACGTAATAAACTGTAATCAAACCAGTACTCGAGGTTTGTGCCCCAACACGGATACAGATGTTACAAAAACATCCTACGAATTTTCTCAATACAGATGTTGCCAAACATCCTACGAATTTTCTTCAAATGTTAAATGCGTCAATGGTCAACTAGAAACCACAGCCCAGACGGGGATGGTCAGTCCCGATAGATCTATCCATAACACTAGCGTATACCCAGCAGGTATTTAACGGTTCATGATAAAAGGGGACTTAAATGGCAATACGGTAACTTAGGCAATAATGTAATCAGGAAATAGCATACAGTTTTGAAAACACTTGTGTCCAAAGAAATCAAGCATGTAATCTCCCCCGTATTTAATAAAGCAAGTAGTAGAAAAAGGGGCTACGAACTCACCTCGAGTGAATGGTAATCAACAAGTATTCACAATAGAAAATGCGTCACGCTTACGATCGAATGCAACCTAATCCAATATAGGTCGTATAAGTACTAAACACTTTGATTATTTATAGGTCGTATAGCTCATCATACTATCGTTCGGGCTATCATAATTAAGAGGTCATGTAGTGACGTATGAGGAGCTAGGACACTTTAAATCGTAAATCCAACAACTCGTCGATACGCCACCCCGAAGAGGCCTCATTATGAAACTCCCTAGTAATATAGTACTTTGCTTAACTAAAACCACATATAATTCTATATAGCTATATCACCGTCTAATCGTTTTGGTAAAATTGTGTTTAACAAGTTAAAACGTTTATAATTACCGTTGTAGTAAAACTGGCGTAACTTTCGCGTTTTAAGCCCGATTTTAACGTTTCTTATGCCCACGCTTTCGTATTAGGACGAGTTATCATAATTTGATATTTTCATAATTTGGGCCTACTGGTGAACAGTACTTTTACTGTTCACACCAGTTATAAAGTTATTTTTATAGTTTTAGTTATTGTAAAAACCGTAAACGTCGTATTTTATTCATTATAGCTCCGTTTTTAGCGATTCTTTCGAGTACTTTCTTGTTATTGAAAGTCCTATCTATTTATGAGGTTTACAAAAATAAAAGTTTCTGTCATGAATAGTAACTTTTATAAAAATACTTTTATAAAAGTATTAATTGTCGTAAACTCGCGAAATTCATAACTCATTCGTTATTAATTGAAAAATTACGATTCTTATCATTTTGGAATCCTAAAAATATGTACAATCTGTGAAAAATACTAAACTTTCTGTTTTTGAAGTATTTTATAACTTGCTTTATAAAGTTTATTTTATAAAATCGGTATTAACGTAAATCGTATTTTTATCGTATCTTTCTCGTTATTAATCCGTTTTTCGAGTTTCTTATCTTTTTGGAATCGTCATGAGGTGTATTATTTTTATAAAATGTAAAACCCACTGTTTGGATTTCGAATCCAAACAGCCCCCTTATGATACATATATATACTTATTTATTTAACTTGTTTTATATACTTTTCAACTAAGTAAATTTCCACAAGTTCTTAATAACTCATAATATACTATGTTATACATATAGTAATGTCCTTAGGTCCATGATTTGTCTATTTGTTCAAGATAACAAGTTCATAACTTTTACATAAAATCATAAATTTCCTTAAGTAATCCTTAAAACCCTAATTTGTACATATACATGTTTACACTTAACCAACATGTTACAACACTTATAATCCCATTATATCATGATATTACTAACCTAATATCATATGAAAAAGTGTACAAAATGATAATCACAAGTAAAAACTCTTTTTACATGTTTAAAAGTCCTAAGTGGTGATTTAGCTATAATAAACATCATATGCATATAAAATCATGAAAATGAAAAGATAAAGGTTTTAGGTAACCTTAGTGATGAATGATGATGATAACCAACACAATCTAAACCCTTGTTTAGATTAAAAATCAAAGCTTGCAAGACTTAGAACCCTAGTTTTCTAAAGAAAACTTTATCTTGGAAATACTTGTTTACACCTTGCAAATGCTTAACCAATGCTTCAAGACATCTTAGTATATCTTAGGAATGATGTGTGAATACTTGTATGGTCTAGTAAAATCAAGCTATGGATTTTGTAAAAGGAGTGTTTGTTGCCGTGGCTTAAAGAGAGGAAAAAGGGAGAGTGTTTTTGGTTTTTCACACTAAGGAAATGGACATGTATGTGTTATCTCTTGCTACTTGTATTATAAAGCTTTAGGACTAGTCAAGGAGACACCATGAGGGTCTTAAGGAAGTCCATGGTCTTGGTCTTTGGTCAAAACTTGGAGACTAAGGGTTGTTGGTTCCCTAAATGAGACATAATCTCATGAAAATAAGGAGTGGTGTTTTTAAACTAGATATTTTTGTATCCATCTCTATATATCCGGTTATACATGCATATGTATGATATATTTTTGTGATTTTTGAGTATTGGGTATAAAAGTGGGTATTTGTTGAAGCGTAGAAATATTTTTGTGGTTCCGGGAATGCCTAAACTTAATTTATCGCGAAACGTAACCAATTTACGTAACCAATAAAAATAAAACATAATAAGTAAATTATTACTTTAGTAAAAATAATATATTGCTTTATTGACGAAAACTTTAATTCGTTTGGTGCCCGTTTACGTTGATTGGTGATTCTTAGTTTACGTGATTTAACGTAATAATTAAAATTAAAAGCAAACGCGTACGAGAAAAAAAAATAGTGAATTAAATGACGTCGTTCATTGATCAAAAATACGAATTGTTACAGTCCTTCCCCGTTAAATGAGCCTTGTCCTCAAGGCTCAAGTTGCGACACTAGATGAAAGTACGGGTTCGGAGAAAAGATGCGGATATTTCTTCCGGAATTGGTCTTCATGTTCCCAGGTATACTCAGCTCCTTGCCGAGAGTTACAATGAAGTTGAGTTTTATCGTCAAAGTGTATTTCCTCCAACGGAATTGCCAACGGTTCGTCGGATAACACTTCTTTAGGTTAGATACGTGAAACGTATGATGAACCCTGCTCGACTCTTGAGGCAGCTCAAGCCTGTAAGCAATGGTTCCAACCTATCTTCTGGGGTCAGCTACGCCGATTGCCAAAGCGTCTACTCCTTTCCAAGGCGGAAACCTTAGGCATAACTCTGTCGCCACTGAAATTTTAAAAGGCTTCTGACCTCACATCGGCGTAACACTTTTTGGTGAGCAAGTTTGATAGCGAATTATCCTAGGGCGGCTAGTGATGTGTCTCGGCTTCTTGGCTTAGGAATAGGTATAAGATGACGTCGACTTTATAGTAAGGTGGAGTAAAGGTCTGCTTAGTTGCTACGGTTACTAATTCGATTTCCAGAAGTAAACGAGTTTCCATTGAATACGCACCCTAAAATAGAAAATTATTTCTTGACAAGAAGTTTTAAGGTGACTACTCTCAGCATGGGCATGGTCCTTCCTAAATTATACATAGTTGATCAGGCTATGTATATTTGAGGGCTAACGATGCGATGCTTATTTTCGTCAAAAATTATGTTATAATTTTCTAATAATTGTGGGAGTGATTTGTATAAAAATTTATAGAGAGTAAAGTAAATTGGACAATTTTCATAATATGTTAATTTGATAGATACTTGAAATCATTCAGTACAACATAAATTGAAGCGAAAGTACAACAGAAATTTAAGCGAGAATTCCTAAAAGATAAAGTCTAAGCATTGATACAACCGACATGTTGTTAAGGTTTGAATTGGTTTCTCCTCCTACTAAGGCATGCACCATTCCATATGCTGTCAGTACTTTAACTTGGTTGTCCTTAGTTTCGGTTCTATAACTCCGGCAATCACTCAGTAGTTGCCTATGATCCCACAACCAAAGCATTTCACATTCGTAGCGAATTATATCTTGCTACAGAAATCCTAGTTGACAATCCCCTTCTTGGTGGACCAAGGCTTGTATGACATGTTACCACACCTAGGAGTACACGAACCTTTCTGATGATGTGCCTTGCACCTATTGCACCATGGTAAATTCCACGTAGCTCAACCGCTTAGCTGGGGCAGCAACATAAACCTTAGCACTTCTTGTCTTTGGTTTTTGCTGCTGGTGAATGGTTTGTTCATTGCTGGTCTTCCACTTCATTATATTGCTATCTCCGGCCTTAATCCTTAGCCTAACCCTTGTTCAATCAGTTCTCGAGCCATGTTGATTGCATCATGCAAAGTCGCAGGCTTTGAAGAAGTAACATTTCCTTTGATTCCCTCAGGAAATCCGCAAAAAAAATTTTTTTTTTTAATGTACTTATTCAAGTCTTTTTCTTTTCAGTTACACCAACTCAGGACACATCCAAAACCATGTCGTGGAAGCATTGTTATGCCTGTTTGTCATCTCATTCAAAGTCAAAAGTCCAAAGCTCTTGCGCCATCTTTGGATTTCAGTTGCTGGGCAGTATTCAGTAGTCATCATAGCTTTTACGTTGCTCTAGGGGATCTGATTAGCATTAGCAAGTCCCAAAGTTTGAACATTTCCGTTCCACCAGGTCAGAGCACGACCCTCGAACGTGCACATAGCAAACTTCACTTTGTCATCTTCAGCACATTTGCAAATCTCAAACACTTGCTCCATCTTTTCGAACCAACGTTTCAGTCCGACTACACCTTCAGTCCCGTTGAAAGAGTGAGGTTTGCCGTTCGTAAATGTCTTATACGAACATCCATGCATCTCTGGTGCAACAGTCCCTCCAGTATTTGCTGATCCAGATCCACCAGCATTGTTTGAGTCAGTTCTTGTCTTTTCATATTCTTCAATAGCTTTGGCCACACGCTTTTCCACTATCCTCTTAACATAATTTCACCCCCCCCCTCTTAAATCTCCTAGTCCATGATTCTGGCCACGCAATGTACCAATTCGTTAGAATTTGTAAAGGGAAGTCATGGCACGTGATAATAAGAGAGAAAAGGAAATAGAAAAGTGATATAAATAATCATAGTTTAATCAGGATGGTCAATATTTATATAATTGACCGATAGAAATAGATACTGATATGTCAAAAGATAGACGTAAGAGATCGAATTTAAACCAAGTATTATATATATAAGATTATATATAATGCAATAATGACAATCGGAAAAGTAAGTAAGGATCAGGGAATACGCGCGCGTGGATATCGGATAGCGATGAAGGATTCTGTATTTAAAAATGAAGGAAAAGAAAATCTTTAAACTTTGTGGTTATAGACTAGGTTTTGAAAATGACCCAGTTCCCTATAACCTTGGCTCTGGTACCATCTGTAACACCCCCAAAATCAGGTCGCAGCGGAAAGGTAACAATGGGGTGCTACGTCAAAGTACAAAAATCAAGATATAGAAAACGACCTTAAATGGACGTTAAAAATAAGATTCATTCAATGTCATTACAAAAGATCAGAGTTTTCACGTTAGGTCCCATAGTTTTGATAAAAAGACATTAAGATTTTATAAGACAAAAGTTTCATTGAATTTAAGAAATCAGAATCCCTCTAATAGATATCCGTCACGGCTCCCATCCAAGCTTATGCCTCAGCACCTGAGATTAAAACATGCTAAAACGTCAACAAAATTGTTGAGTGAATTCATAGGTTTATCAGGAAATAGCGTGGACCACAAGATCGAAGTAATAGTAGACTATGAAACACATTCAATAGTCTAAAACATGTATTATTGCCCTAAGCTCATGACACCGAACCTTAACGTAATAAACTGTAATCAAACCAGTACTCGAGGTTTGTGCCCCAACACGGATACAGATGTTACAAAAACATCCTACGAATTTTCTCAATACAGATGTTGCCAAACATCCTACGAATTTTCTTCAAATGTTAAATGCGTCAATGGTCAACTAGAAACCACAGCCCAGACGGGGATGGTCAGTCCCGATAGATCTATCCATAACACTAGCGTATACCCAGCAGGTATTTAACGGTTCATGATAAAAGGGGACTTAAATGGCAATACGGTAACTTAGGCAATAATGTAATCAGGAAATAGCATACAGTTTTGAAAACACTTGTGTCCAAAGAAATCAAGCATGTAATCTCCCCCGTATTTAATAAAGCAAGTAGTAGAAAAAGGGGCTACGAACTCACCTCGAGTGAATGGTAATCAACAAGTATTCACAATAGAAAATGCGTCACGAAGGAATCCGAAGGCAACCTAATCCAATATAGGTCGTATAAGTACTAAACACTTTGATTATTTATAGGTCGTATAGCTCATCATACTATCGTTCGGGCTATCATAATTAAGAGGTCATGTAGTGACGTATGAGGAGCTAGGACACTTTAAATCGTAAATCCAACAACTCGTCGATACGCCACCCCGAAGAGGCCTCATTATGAAACTCCCTAGTAATATAGTACTTTGCTTAACTAAAACCACATATAATTCTATATAGCTATATCACCGTCTAATCGTTTTGGTAAAATTGTGTTTAACAAGTTAAAACGTTTATAATTACCGTTGTAGTAAAACTGGCGTAACTTTCGCGTTTTAAGCCCGATTTTAACGTTTCTTATGCCCACGCTTTCGTATTAGGACGAGTTATCATAATTTGACATTTTCATAATTTGGACCTACTGGTGAACAGTACTTTTTACTGTTCACACCAGTTATAAAGTTATTTTTATAGTTTTAGTTATCGTAAAACCCGTAAACGTCGTATTTTATTCGTTATAGCTTCGTTTTTAGCGATTCTTTCGAGTACTTTCTTGTTATTGAAAGTCCTATCTATTTATGAGGTTTACAAAAATAAAAGTTTCTGTCATGAATAGTAACTTTTATAAAAATACTTTTATAAAAGTATTAATTGTCGTAAACTCGCGAAATTCATAACTCATTCGTTATTAATTGAAAAATTATGATTCTTATCATTTTGGAATCCTAAAAATATGTATAATCTGTGAAAAATACTAAACTTTTTGTTTCTGAAGTATTTTATAACTTGCTTTATAAAGTTTATTTTATAAAACCGGTATTAACGTAAATCGTATTTTTATCGTATATTTCTCGTTATTAATCCATTTTTCGAGTTTCTTATCTTTTTGGAATCATCATGAGGTGTATTATTTTTATAAAATGTACAACCCACTGTTTGGATTTCGAATCCAAACAGCCCCCTTATGATACATATATATACTTATTTATTTAACTTGTTTTAAATACTTTTTAACTAAGTAAATTTCCATAAGTTCTTAATAACTCATAATATACTATGTTATACATATAGCAATGTCCTTAGGCCCATGATTTGTCTATTTGTTCAAGATAACAAGTTCATAACTTTTACATAAAATCATAAATTTCCTTAAGTAATCCTTAAAACCCTAATTTGTACATATACTTAACCAACATGTTACAATACTTATAATCCCATTATATCAAGATATTACCAACCTAATATCATATGAAAAAGTGTTCAAAATGATAATAACAAGTAAAAACTCTTTTTACATGTTTAAAAGTCCTAAGTGGTGATTTAGCTATAATAAACGTCATATGCATATAAAATCATGAAAATGAAAAGATAAAGGTTTTAGGCAACCTTAGTGATGAATGGTGATGATAACCAACACAATATAAACCCTTGTTTAGATTAAAAACCAAAGCTTGCAACACCAAGAAAATCCTAAGTTTCAAGAAACCCTAATCTTGCAATAACTTGATTAAACCTTGCAATAATAGGAATGATGTGTAAACACTTATAAATATTGAAAATAAAAATTGTATGGATGGTTTAGGGTGTTCTTTTTGAGCCGTGGGTATCGAAGCAAAAAGGAAGAGAGAAAGTGAAGTTTCACCTAAGAAAATGAAAAGTGTGTGTGTTATAATTCTAGCTAAGGCCTTTTATACTTCCTTGACTAGTCAAATAGACATAAGGAGGGTCTTAAGGAAGTCCATGGTCTTGGTCTTTGGTCAAAACTTGGAGACTAAGGGTTGTTGGTTCCCTAAATGAGACATAATCTCATGAAAATAAGGAGTGGTGTTTTAAAACTAGATATTTTTGTATTCATCTCTATATATCCGGTTATACATGCATATGTATGATATATTTTTGTGATTTTTGAGTATTGGGTATAAAAGTGGGTATTTGTTGAAGCGTAGAAATATTTTTGTGGTTTCGGGAATGCCTAAACTTAATTTATCGCGAAACGTAACCTATTTACGTAACCAATAAAAATAAAACATAATAAGTAAATTATTACTTTAGTAAAAATAATATATTGCTTTATTGACGAAAATTTTAATTCGTTTGGTGCCCGTTTACGTTGATTGGTGATTCTTAGTTTACGTGATTTAACGTAATAATTAAAATTAAAAGCAAACGCGTACGAGAAAAAAAAATAGTGAATTAAATGACGTCGTTCATTGATCAAAAATATGAATTGTTACAGCTTGCGGTTCCTTTTCTTAGTTTTTATTCGACATTTTCTTCAAACGATTTGCTTTTGTTTTTTCGACGATGGGGTCAGGGCCGTCTCGTCTTCGGATTCGTCAAGTAGGTGGAAGGATTGTTGGTCGGATTGTGGTTGGGAAGTAGTGGCTTGGTTTGGTTGTTGTTGTTCTTGTTGTTGTTGTTGAGAAAATCGGTTATATTGCATTTGCATTTTAAATTTGTTAGATAGCATTTGTTCTTTGGCATTAGCAAATGGGTTTTGAAAGTTGGGATAGTAAGGCATTTGGTTGTATGGAAGTTGAGTGGAGGAGCCCGGATTGTTGGTCGGATTCGAGGACGAGCCTGGAATTTGGTTATTTGGGTCGTTTAGCATACCGGAAATCCAATTTTGGTTTGGATTCATTTTGTTGGAGAGAAAAATGAGAGATGTAGAAAATAGTATGTTATAAAATATATTGGAAGTGTGTGTGAAGTATGAAATAATAAGGTGGTATTTATAAGATTTTTAAAGAGTAAAAATAGGATTTTTTTTTCAAAAAAAGCTCCCCTCCCGTTAATCAACGGTCGATTCAAAAAAAAAATTATCAACGGCGGTGACTCGTATTTATGACGCGAAGCTCTACGACACGAGGGCCGGTATAATGCGCCCTTCTCGATGCTTGGCTGGTACCATAGCGCCAAGTCTACCAGTCATGGTACCAAGCCCTCTTAATATTTTATCCACAACAACAATCCTGAATTTCTCCGGGATGGGAGGTTTTTCTTTTGCCGAAGTGAAAACCGATCCGTCGGCCTTCGTGTCAAAAGTTTTTTCATCCCTTTTGATTCCCTCGCAGTTAAAGTCTCGGGATTTTACCATTTTTTTATGTTATGTATTTCTTTTTGTTGACTTTATTGTACTTTAAGTTTCTAGCGTCTTGCTAGTCTTTTTTTTTTATATATTCCATATTTGCCGTTAAAAAAAATGAAAATAAGCTGAAAACAGCCACACTCGTATCTGGCTATAAAGAATTGCAAACCTCCGACAAGAATGTATCAACGTCATTGGCCAAATTATTGGTTATACATCTAATTCGTAATAAAAATAACATTAGTTTAATTTTGTAACTTTGCCTAATAAGAATTTGTATAAGTATAAATTACGCTGAGGGTATGTTTGGTGCATTTTAATTTTTCTTAAATATTGTGTTTGGTAACATAAATAAGAGAATTTAAAATTTTACGAATTGTTAAATTGAGG
>BQNB010042480.1:4334-46102 GCA_026074375.1 Tanacetum coccineum
ATGCGATGGTCTTGGTGGATATAACTGGAGTGATCAGACAAAGGATGGCCTAATTATGCACTCTTGGCTTTCTCATCTTCAAGTCCTGACTCAAAGGTATCTAATGATTCTATTTGTTCAAAATCTTGTTTGGAAACTGTTGAACTTCTTAAATCTCAAAATGATCAATTATGTAACGATTTAAAGAAATTTGAGTTAAAGGTTCTAGGTTATAAGACAGGTTGAAAGTCTGTGGAAGAAAAACTTGAAGTTTATAAAGTAAATAAGTCTATTTATTCACAAGATATTAGGGGCTTAAAATATGAAATTCACATAGGAGAAATAACTATTAGAGAGCTTAGGAAGAAGCTTGAAACAGTTCAAAAAGAAAAAGTTGGCATTCAACTTAATGTAGATAAATTTGAACATGCATATAAAAGTTTAAACAAGCTCATAGAGTGTCAGATAGTTGACAATTATAAGAAAGGTTTAGGCTATAAAAATTATAATGCAGTTCCACCTCCCTACACAGGAAATTTCATGCCTCCAACACCTGACTTCTCTTTTACTAGTTTAGATGAGTTTATTAATGATCCTTTAGTTGAGAACTGTAAAGCTATGTCTAGTGAAGAAGAGCCTAAGGTAGTTAGGAAGAATGATGATGCCTTAATTATTGAATAATGGGTGTCAGATGATGAGGAAGAGGATGTGTCTCAGCATAAAACTGAAAAGAAAATAGTTAGGCCTATTATTGTTAAGAAAGAGTTTGTCAAATCTAAACAACAAGAAAAAACTGCTAGGAAAACTGTTAAACAAGTTGAGAAACATAGGCAAAACACTCACAGTCCAAGACACAATCAAAGAAATTGGAACAATATGATGTCTCAAAAACTAGGAAGCAATTTTGAGATGTTTAATAAGGCTTGTTATGTGTGTAGAAGCTTTGATCATTTGCAGGTTGATTGCAATTACCATCAAAAATAGTTTCAAAATTAAAGGATGGTAAAACCTGTTTGGAACAATGCTCAAAGGGTAAATCATCAAAACTTTGTTAAAAAGACTCACCCTTATGCTAAAAAGAACTTAGTTCCAAGAGCAGTGCTAATGAAGTCTGGTTTAGTATCAATTAATACTGCTAGACATGTTAATGCTGCTCACTCAAAAACAACAGTGAATGTTGCTAGACCAATGTCATATCTTTCTGAAACAGCACATTCAACTGTTAAGAGGCCCATTAATAAGTACACAACATTTAAAAACAGTAATATTAATTAAAGAGTTAATATTGTTAGGGATAAAAAAATTAATAATGCTAGGGCAAAAGTAGTAGTTAATGCTGTTAAGGGAAATAATCTTAATGCTCTTAAGGCCTTAGCTTGTTGGGTTTGGAAACCAAAGCATAAAGCGTTAGACCATGTTTCTAAACATAACAGTGCATCAATCATCCTAAAAAGTTTGATTATATTGATGCACAAGGCACATCCAAGTCACTGATGGCTTGGGTCCCTAAAAAGAAACTGGTTTTCCTATCTAATGTGCAGGGCAATCCACAAATGGATTTATAGGATCAAGGAGTGATTGATAGTGGATGCTCAAGGCACATGACAGGGAACATGTCCTATCTTACAGACTATGAAAAGATAGATGGAGGATATGTTGCTTTTGGAGGGAATATTGCCAAGGTGTAAATGCGAGGCGTAAACAAGAATGGATATCATCACAACACATGGTGTCTATATAGAGAATACTAAAATGAAAACTAAAGTAAAGCAAAGACACAAAGTGTCATAACAATAACCAAAACCTAATGGTGTCTTTATTAATGAGAAAGAGGTCTCGTTAATAAATGACATGCAACACATAATCCAAACAATTCATGCAAATGCATGTATTCAAACAGAATGCATAAAGAAACTCCAAGCATCCTACGGTCTCTTCTAGCCACTTCGCTCTATCTTAGCACCATTAAACTCACCTAAAAATGATGCTTAAAACATCAACATAAAGTTAAGCGAGAATCATAGGTTTATGACATACAACAATATCCCAAAATAAACTTTCAATTAGCTACTGCAATTACCAAAACAATTCATGACACCAATTAACCCCAATGGGACGGAACGTGCCCACGATCCACAATCATACCAAATTCATATGTGCGCTACATGGCCTCATATTAGCTCACACAGTCTTATCACCGTCAAACCTCATTTTGCATATTGGGATCTACAATACCAAACATATCATATCATAACGCAACAGGACGGAACGTGCCCACGATCTAATACACATAACCACATCAAGCTTAAAAACATTTTAACACGACAATAAGTATCATTCTCACCCCAAAATAATATGAGAAAAAGGGGCTATGAAACTCACCTTTGCTTAGCTTTCCAAAAGATTCCAACAAAAAGCTTCACAAACAACTAGCACAAATCTAAACAACAAAATAACTCGTGTTACACGCTACTAAGCCAAAAGCTTAATGCACGTGTAACAAACATATGATGGATTTCTAAGGTATTCTATTAACCCCATGGGTCACCCAGACACCATACCCAACTTTAACCACTTTGTTAACAAGTTTCACTAGTTAGTCACAATTTGTTCAAAACAACAGAATTTTAACGTGACTTAACGTACTCAAAACCTCTACTTACTGACCTCCATAATTCATACCAAAAATCACCTATGTTCATTTATGAGTATATTAACCACCTCATGATTTCCAAGAGCTATTTACATGCACAAGTACTCTTAAGAAAATCAAACTTCAAAATAGTCCTAATTCGGATCTGTTTGCACACTAAAAAGTTTGGACCTAAAAACCATACTTAGACTATCCTTTGGGGAATTTTTAATAGACACATAGAACTAAACTCTTGTAGAAGGGCTAAGCTAAATTCGAATTTTAAGTAGGGGTTTTATACCTCGTAATCTGACCTAAATCTGACCCGTATTCACAGCTTTGACAACTTTTCTTGCAACCAACATTTGACTGACTTCCCGACCTAAAAACCTTCGAGGACGGATGTTCTGGAAACTAGACTCTCTGAGCTACATCATAGGCACCAGAAAATTGACAAAAGCTATTACCATCATTGAGATATCAGCCAAACAATACAGCCCTAAATTCTTCCCCAATCTAAATCAAATTCTAACGCGATCTAAACCCTAACGAATACACCCATATGATCCTAATTAAACCCTAATCAATAGGTACCATATGTTTATTATATCATTAATTACAGATGTTATGAAACCCTAATTATCCATCATAATAATTATTACATGTTTTTAATGATAATTAACTTAAAGGATTATAATTTATACCTTAAATCTTCGAATCTTGAACACAAAAATCACCAAACTTGAAAAAAAAAAATCTTCTTCCTCCTTTGGATACCATTTCGCTGGGACAATTATAACAAAGGGAGAAGGGTTTTTTGATATTTATAAGGTTTTACAAAAAGGTTTAGGATAGATACCTTTTACCAATTTTAATTAGAGTAAGATTTGTTTTCCTTTTTTTTCTTTTATCCTAAAAACCGGCCGATTGACCTTATTTATATTGTTTTTATGTTTTTTATTCATCTATTAATTACTTAATTATTAACATTACCTTAAGTTTTTATAAAAACCTTAGCTTGCTTGCGCATACCTTTTTGTTTAAACGCAATTTACTAGACTTTTAAAATAAATAACTTTTTATTTTTATTAACCCTAACTTTCCAAAAATAGAAATTTCATTTCTTTCATATTCTAACTACTAGAACCTAATTTTATCCTAATATTACTAACACAAAAATACATATACGTATAATTACGTACACAATTAACGCGAAACCGCTTCAATCACCAAAATCATTTCCTTGTCACTAAAAGTGAATGAAATGAAGTCGACAAAATCCAACACAAATCTAATCCCAATGAGACGATCACGCTTAATGGATTGATTATCAAATCTCACATATCCCACACACCACACATAAACACATATAAACACATATAACACATAACCCATTCATTGCAACAGATACATAAGTCAACACTAATAGTTTGACTAACCTGCTCAAGTCATGGTTGTCACAGTATCCTCTCCTTTAGGAAATCTCGTCAAGAGATTTAACCAAAAGGTTCAACTATATCATTACCAAACAATAAATCAAGGATACATCTCTTTCAAGTAGTCCTCCCATAGCCATGTTAACTCAAAGTTACACTTTGAATTCAAACTAACTTTCACAAGATATCTTACTGCTAACCACTTTGCCTGCCCACAAAAGGGTATGCATAGCAGCATAACCGCTCCAAACGAAAAGAAACATCCAACTACCTGAACCTCGCCCGTCATCGAGGAGACTCGTCAAAAACCTTAAGTTGCATAACAACGTCATTTACAACCCGATCTCGCAACTCATCAAACAAGAACTGTCTTGAACCCAAGTTATAAGTTGTTACAAACCCAACGTTTTTGAAAAATCAGCTCGACTTCGAGTTTATTCATAAAATAACTTTAACCAAAATTACACAAACACATCTAAAGGCATACTAAGGTCTACAAGAAACCTTACGTACCCAACTTTAATTAAAAACTACTAATGATCCCTTGCTCAACAAACAAGTGTGGATACTCAGTTTACCTGATGTCCTAAAGACCTCGCTTCGAGCCCAAATGGAACTTAACTACCACCATTCTGCTGCATTTTAACCTCTTAACTTAACGGTCACTATTATTAACAGGTTCCTTAACAAAATGAAGAGTTTTGTCAACCTTGATCTCATCCAATGGCACATGCAGACTAGCATCCTCCAGATATTGTTTTTAGGTTTGACACATGAAACGTGTCATGTACTCCACTTAATTCCTCAAGCAATCTCAACCGATAAGCTACAAGACTGACTCTTTCAAGAATCTCAAATGGCCCTACATACCTCGGTGCTAACTTACCATTTTTCCTAAAGCGAATTACACCTTTCCAAGGTGACACTTTTAGCATAACCCGATCTCCTACCTCAAACTTTAATGGTTTGCGTCTATTATCAGCATAGCTCTTTTGATGGTCTCTTGCCGCTTTGAGCTTTTCTTTTATCAATACTACCTTATCTGTCATATCTAGTACTAACTCAGGCCCAGTAAAACTACTCTCTCCAATCTCTGCCCCTAGAACAGGCGACCTACATTTCATTCCATACAAAGCTTCAAACGGAGCACACCAAATGATCGAATGATAACTATAACCAAAATCAATAACACATGCCCTCATTATATCTTCCCAAAGTATGAATCATACGTTCACTTTGTCCACCTGCTTAAGGATGCTAAGCAGTACTCAAATCCAATCGTGTCTCTAACACTTTCTGCAGCGTCTGCCAAAACCACAAGGTAAATCATCCATCTCAATATGAGTTAATCGTCACTAGAATTTCATTCCATGCTATTATCTCATCAATATAAATCCTTGCCACCTTCACATCTTGAAATTTTCCTATATAGCTAGAAATTGAGCTAACTTGGTCAGTCAATCGACCATCACCCAAATCACATCATACTCACTACTTTGACCTTGGAAATTTAGTAATAAAATTCATGGTGATTCTATCTTATTTTCACTCAAGTATCTCAGGCTGTTGTAGCAAGCCAAAAGTCTTTGACATTGCAGCTTTCACCTCTTAAACAAATCCAACAATTGCTAACATATGTAACTATATATTTTCTACATGTGGCTACCAATACATGTCTCGAAGGTTATAGTACGTCTTAACCGCTCCCGGATGTACCAAGTACCTTGATGCATAAGCCTCATCCATTACTACCGTCCTCATCATTCCCTACTAACATAACTCATATATGATCCATAAAGTACAAACTCTTGTCCCCCTTCTTTTCCATACGTTAATCTAACCCATGAAGCCTTTCTGCGTGTACGTTCTCTTGCTTGAATGCCTCACTTTGGGCTGCTAATATCATTCTTCTTAATCCATACTGAATGATCATAGCCATCGCTCGAACACGTCTAGGTTTCACTCGTTCCTTCCTACTTAACGCATCAGTCACCACATTTGCCTTACCTGGATGGTAGTGAATTTCATACTCATACTCACTATACAATTTAATCCATAATCTCAGTTAAGGAAGTAAGGGGGTTCAACAATCTTAAAAAAAATTGCGATGAACGTCGGTAGTAACCCGCCAATCCTAAGAATAATCATCCAATTCCTCACTGCCTCACTCTTACTCGGGTCCACGTGAATACATTATGGTTGACCACGTGACCAAGAAAATGCACTTCTTCCAACTAAACTCACTACTAGAAAACGTTAGCGTACAACATCTCCTTCCTAATGACGCCAACACTAACTTCAAATGAACTATATGTTCCCCATCGACTTTGAGTTTAGCCAGAATGTCATCAATGAATACGATGACACACCTAGCTAAGTACTTTTGCAAACCGTTCATTAAGTCCATAAAACTGTTGGTGCATTGGTTAACCCAAAAGGCATAACCGTAGACACAAAAGTGTATGTACTCGTTCGAAATGCGTCTTGGAAAGGCATCCCTCATGCACTCATGCTAATGATAACCGTTACCAAAAATCTATCTTAAGAAAGGACATCTCCCTCGTAACTAATCAAACAAGTCATCAATCCTAGGGAGTGGTGATATGTGTAAAATACACATACCATTATATACCTAAAATAGCCCATTAACCAAATCTGACCAAAAATGGCAAAAAATATTCTGTGTATTTTAGTTTAGTGAGTGCAGGTAGAGGATAATATCAAAAAATCACAAGAAAATAGTCAAAAACGGGCAAGTATGGACATGAGAACGGAAGAGTGAACAAAAGCCGAAAGCAAGCCAAGAAAAAGTCAACCCTCAGTCAAACATGGTCAACCAAAGTCAACCACAAAAAGACAAAACTCCCAAATATTCCAAATTAGTCCCTCAACTTTCCAAAAGTTTTCACTAATGGTCCTTGAACTCTTATTGCCTTAAACCTTTAATGGCCCTTAAAACCCTAAGAAAACCCTTATTTGAATGAATAAAAAGCCCAAAGCCCATCCATAAGCCTAAATTCCAGTCCATAACCGTTCCAATAAACCACAGGGACCAACTTGCAATTTCTCAAACACATTTTTACACTACAATTAAGATAAACAAAAGAAGGGCTAGTTTTTGCAATTGAGCCAAAGATTCAAACTGACTTTTACCCTTTTTACATTTAAAAAAGGCACCAGGTGTTGCACTATCACCCTTCCGTCCCAGCATTATCCTAGGTTAAATCAAGGGGTAAATCTCAATTAAGGGTTTAATTGGTCAATTCAAGAGCTCTACAACACAATAGCAGGGAGAAATTAGTCAAATCATAGGCTCTTATTAGCTCATTCTCAAGGGGATGACACATCAGAGCAAGGAAAGCACACAAGGATTGATAAATTACTTTTGGATCACTCAGTAAACAAGCACAAATGAGTCTCAAACGGATTGCCACACTGGCAATCCATGTGAGCTCATAAGTGATCCAACGGCTCATGATCAACACCCAATGATTGATTGATTTGATGGCTGAGATGAAAAGGAGCGTGCAGGAGCTCAAGGCCTAGAAGGTTCTCTTAATGGCTATAAATAGTGCCCTCACCTCACACACAAAGGGATCCTTTTTCTTTTCTAGCTTTTTAGCTTATGAGCCCTTTAAATTTCAAGCTATATGTAATTTCATTTAAGTTCAGATGTAATTCTTCTTTATAAATGGTAATCAAAGATTTTTCTGTCAATGAAATTTTAGTATTTTACTTTTAATCTATCTTATCTCGTTTTAATCATAAGCTCTCAATAAGCCAAATTGTTTTCAAATGCTACTCATAAGCTCATATAAGCTATTATTCAGCTCTTTCAGTCTCTAAGCTGAAATTGAGCTCAAAATTGGTCTTAATCATACTTAAACTCTATAAAACTAGCCTAAGTACCTATTACCTTTGCTAATTTGGGTTTAAAAGTTTGGGAAGGAGATATAGAAATGGAAGGAAACTCAAGGTCTTTACTCCCTAGCTATTAAAAGCTAGGAGAGCTTGTAGCAAAGCTCTAAGAGCAATTAAGCCTTGTTCAGCTAGGCCTCTTGTAAGTTTCTTTCTATTTCATTTTGTCCTTAAATTTTAGTTCAATTGCTTAAGAAATAGCTTATTAGTTTAAGGTTTGCTTATTTGCTAAATGTGATTGCTTATCAGTGCTTATTTACATTATATCTAGCTTATTGAGTGTTTTATATTATCTGTTTTAGCTTATTATGTCATAGATCTTAGTTTTCATATCTGTCATAAAAATCTATAAAAAAAACAAAAATAATAGTGTAATCTCTTAGATCTTCATTCTAGCTTAATTTAGTAGTTAGATTATGTCATTTAAGTAGTTTATAGAGCTGTTAATCATCTGGTGTTAGGGATTCAATTAGTTAATTTCATTTCAAAAGTTTTTTCAAATCTGTCAAGGGAATTAAGGGGTGTTTGGCATAGGCTAGTTTGACCACCTAAAGTCAATAGCATTTTGAGTTATTACTTTGAACAGCTGAGATTTCTTAAGTAAGCAAGTTTTAAAAAGGTTTGAACAATTAGTTTGAAGTTTAAATAATTTAGTGCTTAATATCCATGTTTCAGCACCAACACTTTCTTCTTTTTCTAGCTGTTCAAATTAATCCAATGACTCTTATGGTTAGATTGCTTTGTTTCTATGTAGTGTACTCCATTGAGTAAGGTTAGTGCAGAATTAACTTCCCTTAGTTGCCTGCATTTGTCTTTGTGTTATTGCAAATTGCATCAGCAGCACTAAACTCAGTTAGTGCTACTGATTTTGTGTACCTCATTTGAGCTAATTTTTTGTTATTGTAGGAATTATTAAGCCATTTATAAGATATACTTTAAGATTTACATAGATTTAGTTAAGTACATAGCTTATTGTCCATTTTCCACTTATTTATGTAGGTCAAATTTGCTTTTAAAAGTCGCCAAAAAGCCAAAAGGCCAAAAACAGTAGGTTTAAGATTTAGGTTTTAAATTTTGAATTTTAGCTTAAAGTGAGTGATTTTATGATTTGGATTGATTGTCCACAAGTAGCTTAGTTTAGTTTCAAAAGTTTAGGTCCTAAATCAGCTTATGAGTGAATTGAGCTTAATTTTTTTTTTGGTTTTGAACTAGTGTCCTTGTTTCCTAGTATGCCACTTTCATCATCATTTTCAGTTACCTTCTAGTGTTTTAAGCTCTCATTTCTTTTCTCATTTAGCTTAAGTACATCATAAGCTTTCTATAGCTTCTTTTAGTTTTAAGTTTAAGCTTTTTTAAGCTTTTTACAGCTGATTTAGTAAAACCAAGGGTAAACTCCCCCCACTTTCAGTAAGCATCTTATGATAAGCATCTTTAGAGTTTATTATGGTTTTTTCAGCTTGAGGATCTATATTAAAGTTTTTCGTCCAGAACTTGTTCTACAACTTGGCTTTTATAAGTTTTTCATAAAAGCACTTATTGAAATCAACTTATTTATAAAAAGCTTAATGGACTTATTTTGTAGTCGGGGGTTGTGGCCTCAGGTAGATTTTGTAACTTTTCAGTTTTATTTGGTTTTCCTCCGTTAGTCCTTTGTTTTGCTCAGTTAGTCCATTAAAGACTTGCATCGTAAGTCCTTTGATTAGTTAAACATTAGTTAAATCTCTTTAATATAATTAGGTTTTAGTTTTTAATTAGTTTAAGTAAAGCTTAAATAAAAAGTAAAATTAAGGCCTTTTACTTTATAAATTACTACATTTTCTATTCTCTATATACTTTTTAAAGAAAAATTTTAGGTTTATATTGTTTAAATAGTTTTATTATTTTATAACTTTTAATTAGTAATACATCTTAAAAATTCCTATCTAAAATCTAAAAAGCAAAAATATGATTTCTTTTTTCTAAAATTTTCCTTGTGTCCTAAATTTAGTTTAGCAATAATTCGCATTTTTTTATGGTTTAATTTAGTAATATCGAGCTTAATGCCGCGTTTTATTTGTTTTCCGTTAATATTATTTAAGTGTTTTTTAAATTGAATTTTATTGTTAATTTTAATTGTGCTTTTTATTTAGTAGATATAGATTATCAAATCATATATTTTCTCATTCAAATCATAATCCGAGCTTAAACGTGGTTCAAATGCACAATTCGTTGGGAAACGACCCGGTGATCATTCTTGCCCGGTTAAATAATTGTATTTATATATATATTAATAATTTTTAAGAGTGAATTTCTTTTAAAGGAATATTGGATTTAATCATAATTAGCTCTTTGAATATTATTATATATATTTTACATGTATGTAACACTATTACATCATTTTTGGGCGCCGTTGTCGGGAAAAAAAATTGTGTAAAGATATCAACGTTTTCGATTGTTGATTGGTTTGAAGATCCTTTCGTCCTCTGAAAGTTCATTTTGTATAAATATTTCAAAATCCAAAAAAATATAAATAATATAAAAGTAGAAAAGATATTTTCCTTTTACTTTTAGTATAATTATCATAAAAAATAAAAAAAATGCAAAAGTATAAAAATATTGTCCTTACTAAAAAATAAATACAATAACCCAAAAATAGTAAAAGAACACCACATATAATACCTTTAATGGGAGTTATTAATCATAAATAAGTACCATGTACTTGAAAAGTTTTCCTAATCGAACCAAAGATTCAAAAACTTGCCATTTGTGTCACTTACAAAATACGGCTCACCTTAAGAAAAATTATTTTAAAGCTACCGAGAAGTAATTGATTATTTGGATTAAATTTGTCTTTTTCCGTGTATTCCGTTTAAAATAGATTGTAAATAGAAGAATATATATACATATAAATATAAATAATAGAAAATATATTATAGTATATATATATATAATATTATATATTTTCAAAAAATTCCAAAAAAAAAATTAGTGTAAATTTTTGTTTTACTTTTTTAATTTCTTTATTTTTAGTGCATGTTCACTCGATCTCAAGCTCGTAATCGAAATCGTCGACAACAACAAATAACAACGGTTATTGTTGAGGAACCCGAGTTTCCAATGGCCGACAATCGTACCATGGCTCAAATGCTACAAGCTCCCATCGAGGGATACGAAGATGCAATTGTTGTTCCACCGATAAATGCAAACAATTTTGAGCTTAAACAACCTTTGATTAATCTTGTGCAAAGTAATAAGTTCACGGGTAGACAAGACCCTACAATCAATCATCTTCGATATTTAACAAGTCAATTCAACGCTTAGACAGCCTAAGTTCAGAACACTATCGATTAAGCTTTTAGCTTTTTCCTTTATCCTCTCTAGACCGTGAAGCCCCGAGAATTGGCTAGAATAAAGGAACCTCCTAGATCAATTCTCACATGGGATGATCTTGTTTCAAAGTTCATAAACCAATTTTTCCCACCTTCGAAAACAACTTACCTTCGAAACGAAATCACCACTTTTTACCAAAAACAGAACGAAACCTTCAACGAAGCATGAGAACGTTTTAAAGGACTTTTTCGTCAATGTCCTCATCATGGTTTCCTCCAATTTACACCAACTATATACGATTCTACAATGCCTTGAATACCAATGATCAGGAGATGCCTTAGATTACGCCGCGGGTGGCCAATTTATATGATGAAGATGCCTCGAGAAGGTTTAGCAATAATCGAAAGTAAATCCAAAGTGCGTTATTCAAGAAGGTCATCCTAATGATCAAGAGACGATTACGAAGCTCCTTCTTCTACACGCTTCACCTTCTAATAAATTCCGTTTGAATTCAACCAATGGCACGCCCTTACTTGAAGACAAAATGAATATTCGAATGAGCCGTTTAGAGAAAGCGATTAGTGAAAAGAATGCCACGACTCCTGCTACCGTCAAAGCAGTTGAGGAAGTTTGTGTCACGTGTGGTTTAAATCATAATTTCAACAATTGTCCGTTAACAAGGAATGATTTTCCTATTTTTCATGATAACATTCATCAATTCCAACAAACCGCCGCCGTTGGCAATTTTGTTCAAAGAAATCCTCCTAATTTGGCAAACCAAATGAGACCACCCGGTTTTAATCAACCAATTGTTCAAAACAACCAAGGAAACCAAAGCCGTTATCAAGGAAACAATTTCAATTCGAATCAAAACCGTGGAAATAATTTTAATCATCAAAACAATCAAGGTCAAGTTTTTCAACCACCAACCAATCAACCACCGGTTTACCAAGTTCCACCATATCAAGCTCCTACGCCTCAAATTCAAGGTGTTTCGAAAATGGATTTTGAAAATTACGTCAATGCAAACGATGCGGTGTTAAAAAATGTTCAAAATCAAGGACAAAATTTGCAGAATCAAATGGCTAATGTTACGAGTTTGTTGACAAGTCTTTATAATAATTTCAAAATTTCCACCTCTACTTCAGGAACTCTTCCAAGTCAAACCGTTACTAATCCTCGTGAGCAAATTAATGCTATCACCACAAGGAGCGGTAAGACTTTAGAAGGACCTTCGACTCCTCTTGTTCCTACTCCCGTTGTTTCAAATCCTCAAAAAGAACCCGAACAAAACCCAGAGACGTCAACGGAAAAAGTGCAAAATCTAAATTTGGAAAATACCGCACAAGTCCCACCTCCGGAGGAAGAAGAATCCATTTTCATGGAAATTCCAAAACCAAAAGCAAAGAAAACCGTTAATGTTGAAATTCAAGATCTTAATTCTCCAAGACCTATTCCATCTAAACTTCCATATCCCGAGAGAATGAAAGTGAGAGAGAACGATAAACCCAGTGCTCAACATAGCCGGTTTTTGAATATGTTCAAACAACTCCGTTTAAAGATTGGATTAAAAGATGCTCTTGTCGAAATGCCAAAGTTTAACAAATGGTTAAGCTCATTGCTAAGGAACAAAGAGAAACTCGAGGAGATCGCTATTACGACCGTAAATGCCGAATGTTCTGCTATCATTATGAACAAAGTTCCTGAGAAGCTCGAAGATCCGAGAAAATTTCTTATCCCATGTGCTTTACAAGAACTTAATAGGACTAGTACTTTAGCCGATTCCGGAGCTAGCATAAATCTTTTACCTCATTCTATCTATAAGCAACTTAGGCTTGAAGACTTGACTCCTACTCGACATGACACTCGAGCTTGCTAATCGAGTCCATTACTCACACCATGGCATACCGAGGTGTGTAGTTAGAGTTGATGGTTTCACTTTTCTTGCGGATTTTGTGGTGGTTAATTTTGAACCCGACCCAAGAGTGCCTATTATTTTAGGAAGACCTTTTCTTCGCACCGCGAAAGCTCTCATTGATTTGTTACAAAGAAACATTGACTTTACGAGTAGGAAAGGAAGAACTTGTTTATTATGCCGATAAATCTGAGAAAAACAAAAATAAGCATTTTGTTCACGCCATTTCTGTAATCGATTTCTCAAAAGATGATCCGTTTAGTGGCAGTACCACTACTCATTCTGATGATCCTTCTCCTAGTTCTTCTCCGGTGAAGACTAGTGATAATTTTGAGAAGTTCGCCGATGAACTTGCTCCTCTTGATTCGTTACCACCGGGTAATGATGATTCGACTCTCAAGAAGGACTTGCATGAAGAAAATTTTCGAGATCACTCAAATCCTCTTTTTGAATTTGATGACAATTTCAAATCTAGCACCATAAATCCTCTTTTTGATGAAATGGAAGAAGATGTCGAGATTAAAAATTCCAACGTTTCCGATGAGCCAGTTTTACTTAATACACCTTTATCCGATAAGGTTGAGTATTTTGCTCCAGAAGACAATGATGATGAGATCGATACTATTCTTGCCATAGAAGTTTCTTCTAACTTTGAGGAAGGTTATTTCGATTCAGAAGGAGACGTAACTTTTCTTGATAATCTGCTAAGTGACGATGTTTCCCATAATCTCACTTCCTTCGAGGAGTGATCCTCTTCACCATGAGTTCGCCGGTGAACTTTTAACACTTCCTTCGAGGAATGATCGTAAATTTGAGGAATATCTTAGTCTTATGACAGTGCTTGGTGAGATTTCAACTTCACGGTCACAGGAAAATGTTCATACTAATCAAAGTTCAGTTATCGAGACTCTTCCAGTATCTCCTATACCCGTTGAGGATAGCGAGCCCGCTGAAGAAGAGATCGATATTTTCCTTGTTCCAGATGATTTAATTCCACCAGGTGTTGAGAATGATGATTCCGAAGATGAATCTAATGAGTCAGCTAACCTTGACCATCAAGATGATCCTTCAATTCCTCGTCCTCCACCAGAACCACCGGATGTTGAGAAATGTTTTAAACCCGAAGCGGGTATTTTGATAACCAAAGTGTTTAAGGATGTTTCTAAACCACATGATTTCATGGCCGATATTTTACCCACCCTTCCCACCCTTTCCTCCGGGACTCTTTTATTTCTCAAAGAACCGTCATTTCCTCATCCTCCTCCGGAACCACCAGATGTTTGCATGAGATTTCAGCCCATTTTGGCTATGAAGAATAATTTTGTTAAACCTTATGAAGATTTTTTCCCTAATAAACTGTTGTAAAACTTTTAAATGATTGAAGATGTCAGATTCCTTCACATTATCCATAGTTGGACTTTTCTTCCACATTTCACCACTACCCCGAGGATTCACCTTCTTTGATTATCTCCTTTAGGAGTGTAGAATTATTTTTATTGAACCCGGCAAACGACACGAAAAACAATTTACATAAGCCAGTGGCATTTTCAATGGAAGTTTTCTACTTTTGCTCTCCCTAAGGACGAATTAATTCAGGGATCGAGTCGAGCTTTCGACTCGGTGAACAAAAACAAGCCGCTTCGTAGGAGTTCACCCTATGCTTATCCATTTTCTTGCTTATTTTCTATTTTCTTTCTATTTTTAATGTGTTGTGATGTGTTGAGGTTAGCCTCTTCTGATTTTTCGTTATTTGTTGTTTGTTGTGATTTTTGTAGGATTGAACCAATAATTTTTGAAGCCTCTCGTGTTCGGTGTTGTGTCCCGTTTCTCTCGAGCTTCTTATCCTTTGTTTGAAATTAGTTTGGGGAGATCCGATATCCTTTCATCTTATCGATTCACGTTTATCTTTGCATAATTCATAAACGGCTTAGATTTTCGTAGAACCCACCTTAAACATTGAGGACAATGTTTCGTTTTAGTTTGGGGAGGGAATCTATCGATTTGATGTTACCTGCTTGTTGTTTTGTTCTCACGTACCCGTTTTCTCGCAAAAATAGCAAAAATTTTAAATTTTTAAGTTCTTATTTGTAGAAAAAAAAATGAAAAAAATGAAAAATTATATATTAGTAGTTGAATAATAAGTGTTCTAAGACCACAATGTATGTTTTCTATTTGGTGAGAAAAAGAATAAATATTTTGACCCGATCGAATGTGTTAGAGTTCTAGCTTCCTCCTCTTAACAATATAATGATGAAAGTTTGTGGCTAGTCACATGTAGAACTTAAAACACGCTATGACCTTGAATCATAGTAAATAAAGACTTTGTGCTAATCTTATAAGTAGATATTAAATTATGCCGAGTTGTGGATTTTATATTGGGCTAATATTTACGAATGTCTTTATTAGGATTTTAAATTGCAGAAGAATAAGAGATGAAATTTGTTGATTACGAACTCGGGTGCTAAACAAATTTAATACTTGGAAAAAAACTTAAAGGCTTATAAGAATAACTTGTGGTTTTCACTTCCCCGAAGTTCTTAAAATGATTAATCATACGTGTTCTCTTTATTTTTTACAAATTAGAGTTTTACTCTTAAAAGTCTAATCAACATATTCAGAGAAAAAGTTGTTATCACTGAAGTCCAACATCATTTGAAAAATAATAATAATTAGTTCAAGTTTATACTTTGGTTTTCTAAAATGAAATTTTTCTTTTTGCAAAAATAATGTGTTGAATTAATATTTAAAAAAAATGATGAAAAAGAAAAAATGTAGTTGGTGAATAAAAAGGATGCAAGTTATAAATTCTTAGTATTAATAATTAATATACAAACTCCATCGCAATAAAGTACATGGGCATTTGTCGGTCGCATAGTACCCGATGTGACAATCGAAAAGAAGCGAAGAAGGATGTATAGTTAGGGTTGGTAGCATAATAAGTACATGGACTCTCGCCGAGAGCGTGCCGTGTGTCGTCGAAAAGAAAAGTATAACCGATTCCTAGTCCTAATAATGTACAATAGTAATAATTAATAGTTGCAAGTTAGAAAATAAATAGTAAAAGTTTCCTTTTCTAAAACCAAATTATTCTTTTGAACCAAAATTTGCAAAAGTCTACAAGGCTTTTTCATCGGAAGTTCATGCGTCTCGTTTATTGGGGTGTCAAAAACCTTAGCACTTACCCGATGACGGTGGATGCTAGCGAGAAGAAAGTCAATCTGGGGCAAGTGAACCAACGAGTCTTAGCTAAGGAGTGTTTTGTTTGGCTTTGAGTTGTGCTCTTACTAGTGATTAAAATATAGCCAAAGGCCCATGTGTAAAGCTAGTCGGATTTCAACTATCTAACTATATGGATTTAATGGTTTTAAATAATTGAAGCACACACACTTAAATCTTATGATTTATTTCGGGAAAGAAATTCACAAGATCTAATTATAAGCAGTCTTAGCATCTAGCCCGTACTATACGTGATCTTATTTAAGCTTGGGTATGGGAAAGAGTGAAAAATCAGGAATGATGAAAGTTAGTCTTTTAGACACTTAATCGTTGCTTTTTGTTCCAGTTCCTAAAAAAATTAACCACCAAGGTAAATGAAAACATTACATTATGTCAAAACAAGAATAAGTTATAGTTAGATAGTCTATCAAGAGAAATCATAAAAAAATAAAAAATCTTTGAAAATGAGAAATCGGGTGTTTTATAACTTGTGATCTCTTAGCTCTCTCAACAAAAATCTTTGCTACTTTTCAAAGGTTTAGTTTGGGGAAGTTTCGAGGTATTTGGTTATAAGGCATGTAATATTGCGTGAGGACACGCAATCGTTTAGTTTGGGGAATTTTGATAAGTGTAAAATACACAAATCTGTTAACACCAAAAATGACCCTAAATGACAAAAAACACACTAAAAATAGCAAAGATATGTTTGTTTTTGTGTTTTGTGTGTGCAGGTACGGATAAGACAGAAATCACAAGAAAACCGTCAAAAACGGGCAAACACGGACACGAGGAACGAAAGAGCACAAATGAAGCCAAGGATTCAAAGCCAAAGCTAAGAAAAGTCAACCCTTGGTCAATTCTCAGTCAAGAAAAGTAAAAAACAAAAGGACAAAAACTCCAAAGTTACCAAACAATCCTTAAAAGTTTCCCAAAAGTTACAAAATGATCCTAAGCTTAAAATGGCCTAAACCTTTTTTAACCATACCCCAGATCCAAATTAAAACAAAACAACAAGTCCAAGCCCATTTATCATTACCCGGCCCAAAACCTTAATCCATAACCTTTTTATATAAAGTCCAGGGGCCATTTTTGCCAAATCTAAAAGATATTTATACTAGGACTTTTGCTACGCAAAGACAGGGACTCATTTTGCCACATTCCCAAACTCACACCCCCCGTTTACCCCTTTTTCAGTTAAAAAGAAAAAATGGCGCCAAGAACACAGTTACTATTCACTTTCTTCCCCAAATTACCACACACTCAAAATCATAGGGCTTTTACTAATCAAAGGGTAGAAAGGACAATTCGAGTGGTCAAGTACATAATGGCAGGGAGAAAAATGTCATTCTCATTGGTCAAGTTAAGGAAAAGACCACACGTAGACTAGATAAAGCCATGGAAAGGGATAACTTTACACTTAACTCACTCAGAGAATAAACACAATCAAGAAAACCACACGGATGCCACACTGGCAAATCCTTGTGATTATCATTTTGAATCCAAGGACCAAATTGATACAATGATTGGATAATCGTACGGATATGATTAAATGGAGCGTGGGAAGCAAGTTAGAGCCTAGAACCTTCAGCTGTGGGCTATAAATAGTCCACACTCTCACACACACAAAGAGAGAGTTTTACTCATTTTTTCTATCTTTATAGTTAGCTTAATTATTTTGTAATAATAATTCATTTCCTATGTTCAAGAGTATTGTACCATATCACTTAATACATATCAAATTTAGTTTACATCCATTTTCCCTAATCTGTCTTAAAGTTCCTACTCTCATATTACTATTGATAAGCTCCTATAAGCTCTCAATAGCTCTCACTAGTCTATAAGCTAGTGATTGAGCTTAATTATACCTTAATAATATCTTAATCATAAAATCAGCTCAACTTACCCTCTGCTATGAACTTGGACTATGGAAGGAGCCTAGGTTAAGAAGAGAGCTCCAATGGACTTTTACTACTTGTCCAATAGGTTAAGAATAGAAGCTTAGTAGATGCTCATTGACTTTGATAGCGATCTGTTTAGCTGAATCCGATTGTACAAGTTTTCCTTAATTACCTTTGCTCTTAAATATCTAGTTAACAATTGCTTGATATGTAGACTTTGCTTAGATTGCTTACACTGCTTAACTACTTGCTTATTTCAGTCTTACATCGTACTCTTTTTGCTTCAATTAGTTCTACATCTTTTTAATCTGTTTCTTTAGCTAATATAAGTGTAGATCAAAGTTCTTCAATTTTGGTCAATAATATCATAAAACCAGGAATAGTAGTGTAACTCTTAAGATCTTAAGTTCTAGCTAAATAAGTTGTTTAATTGGTGTTTAATAAGCTTGTTATAACAGCCTTCTAGTAATCTGTTTTATAAGGTTTTGTTTAATGAATTTCATTTTATAAGCTTACATCAAATCTGTCAAGTCTAGAAGAGTGTTCTTGGAAATAAAAAGCTTGTTTTGACCTCAAGATAGTCCAAATAATATTGGTAAAATCACTTTATGACAGTTTGATTATCATTTAGATAAGGTTTTAAAAAGGTTTTGATACAATTCTAAGTTTAGGACTTTTAAGCATTTTGAGACCAAAATCTGTTTGTTCCTGCACCAGGGTATTTTTTCTTATATTTTCTTTTGCTTATGATAAAATTAATCCAAGGCATATTCTAAGGCTTGGAATTCCATTTGTTCCTAATTTAGGTTTGAGCACTATGAATTCTCAACTGCAAGTTTGTTTTTGCCCATTTAGATTTCATGCATCAGCAGGATTATAAGCAGTTAATACGCTTACTCTTTAATCAATTTTAGGATAGAATAAATAGTTTTTAGCTTACACAAATCAATAGCTTATAGATTACATATAGTTAGTATAAGATAAGTACTTCTAGTTTTCTCCAATTCTAACTTAACTTTCAAGGTTAATTTAGCATTAAAGTACATCAAATTCGTAAAAAGTCCAAATCAGTAGCAACTTAGATTAAAAGCTTGTAAATTGGAAACGTATAATCTTATAGTAGTTATTTTAATAATTTGGATTCATAGCTTAGTAGGTAATTGTTAAGTTCTCATAAGCTCAGCCTCTGTCTCAGCTTATTGAGCTTATTGGCTTATTTAGATTTTGAGTTCTAAGTGTCTAGTTCTGAGTTAGCTGTTTTGATCTTTGGTTTTAGTAAGCCTTAAGTGTTTTTAGTCATAGTAGCTTATCATTTTTAGCTTATGCACATCATTAGGATTCTAGAACAGCTTTTGGTTTGAAAAATGAGCTTATATTAAAGCTTGTGCAAGCTTATAAGTCCAAACAAGCAAAAGTGAGCTTAAACCCTCACTTACTGTAACAGTGATTTCAAAAGCTCTTTTAGAGCTTAATCTTGGTTTTCAGCTAAAGTTGTTTTTATAAAAAATGCTTAAAAATATGTTTCCTTTAAGTTCTAGTATTTAGTTTTTGCAAAAAGTGAAAAAGAAAAAAAATAGCAAAAAGGTGCTAAGCACCCTTCGAACCCAGGACCTCAAGCACACAACACACACGACTTAACACTTGTGCTACAATAGCTCATCCAACCACTTCTCCCTTCATTTAATTAATAAACCCTTTTTCATTTCCTTTTACTTTAAAAAGCCGCAGCTTCTTTGTGCTTATTAGGAGCTTATTTGATAAGCTGGGGGGTTAGTTATAATTTTCCCTTGATCTTTGTAGCTTATTGGACTTTCCCTGAATTTTTGATATTTTTTCATTAAGTAGATTATTTTTAATCATTTTTCTTAGGTTTTAAATTTCAAAAATACATAAAAAATAGAAAAAAGTTTTATAAAAATACAAAAAAATAGTTTTTAGTATTAGAATAAATATTTCTAGGTTTACATTCATTAAAATCATTTTCATCACTTTTAGATTTTTATTTTCATTTTTGAGCTTTTAATTTTAATTTTAAAAATAGGATTTTAATTTTAAAAATAGTTTTCTGAGTTTTTATGTTATTTTAGACTTTTCTAAGTTTAAAAATCATTTTTCTTAATTTTTAGGACCTATAATTTGCTATATTATATGATTAATTTTTATTAAGAATTATTTATTTTTTAAATTCGTTTTTAATTTCAAAAAATAAAACAAAACACTATTTTTCTTTTCCAAATTTTCTTTGTCCATATTTTTAAGTTTAGAAATTTTGTTCTTCTACCATATCACTTCAGTCAAAACCTACACCATCTATAGCCAGCATTGCCTTTGAAGATGTATCTTTATTGTTTCCTTGCTTCCTATTGTTGTCTTGATATTTAAACTGACCCTCTTTGTTCCTTGGTGCTCTACATTCCCTGGCAAAGTATCCAATCTTGTGACAGTTGAAACACTCTACCTTGGATTTATCATACCTAACAGTATCATTGGCATTAATGAAAATTTTCTTTCCTGTTCTTTGAAAGTACCTTTTTCCCTCATACTTAGCAGAGAGAGCTGCCACTTCAAATCCATTGCTTACAGATCATCTTCATGAATTTGCTCTAAGTCTTGATGTAGGAGATTATAACCATTAGGATTCTCAACCATGAAAGCATACACAGTATTATCACTGAAGTTAGCAGTATTAACTCAAGGACAAGCAATGTTAGTATTAGGGCAAACAGTACTAACTTCATATGCAGGATTAGAAGTATTAACATCATTAGTATTGCTAGTGCTTGGAGTAGTAAAAAAGGCTAAGTTTTGAGCACCACTACTTGCACCAACAGATTTCTTTACATCTTGTTCAACAATTTTAAAGTTGTTATACAAATCATCAATGCTCATTGTTTCAATATCAGCCTTATTCATCCAAACTACAACATAAGTATTCCACTCAAGAGGCAAGCTTCTCAGAAATTTTGAATTTAAGTCTTCTTGAGTGATGACCACACCTAAAATTGCAAGCCTACTAACAATCTTCTGGATCCTGTTAAAGATAGAGTCAAGAGACTCTATGCTTCATGCAATAAAATTTTCATATTGTTGCTTCAAAAGTGTCTTCTTTGTTTTCTTAGTAGCTTCATTGCCTCAAATCATGTTTGGATAGCATCAAACATTGTTTTAGCATCACTGTATTGACTGAAAGTAAGTTGATGTTCATTGGGAAGAGCCATGAGTAGCAAGTTTCTAGCCTTCACATCATTCTTCTTGTTGGTCTTTTCTTCAGCAGTTACAGGTACTGACATCTTTATAACAGAAGTACTATTCTCTTGTGCTGTTTGTAGTACAGATACCCATGAGTTACCATTCTCTATGACCTCCCATAGAGCATAGTCTTATACCTGGAAGTATTGCTTGATTCTTATCACCCACATCTCATACTCACCCAGTTTGAGTATGGGTAGCTTAGCAGTAGTGTTACTCTGTGCAGATTCAAATTCCATATCTTCTAGAGTATGCGGAATCTACTCTTTAATAATTAAAAGAATATCTATATAATAGAAAACTATAATGTAGTAGAATGAATGAATAATGAATATAACCAAAAAAGCTTTAATATTACTATGATAAATAATATGAGTACTCTGTCTAGTACTAGGGTTTACAACCTTGAAGCTATGAATGTGTCTATCGTGATGTGTTTACAACCATAACCTAGGATCTACTTTTATACACCAAGGAGTCCTTTACAAGATAACTATAAATCTTTTAAACTTCTATAAGATATCAACATATCTTCTAAATATATAGGATATACATTGAATCAGTCCATACATATCATAAAACCCGCTTTTATCTCCTCTTCACACGTCTTTATCTTCATGCAGTCTTCAGTCTTTATTAGCAGTATAAATCCCTTTAGCAGTGTTAAGTTTAGTACTAGCAGTACTAACTTATACCTAGCAGTACTAACATTCTTCTAGCAGTACTAACTGGTTTATACTGCCAGTTATAACTTAAGCATTACTAACACTTTGACTTGGCAGTACTAAGTCTAATAAGTTTAATTCCTAACAATCCTCCCCTAAACTTATGATTTACCTCCAAATCATCAAGTTTCTTGAATTAAACCTTTCTGAGAGGATTCTTCCAAACATTCTTCTAATTCTGAAGTTGAGACTTTACAAACCTGAGAAGTTCAAATGCCATTTCACTTTCTTGATCAACCTCTAGTCTTCTACTTAACATCCTTGAAAGCATTTCTTGAGTAAGAGGATATTTCTTCTCTATCATCATGTGAATAGCAATTCCAGTATGCATCAGCAACATATGAATTCCACATGAGTCAAATAATCTCCAGCTTATCAAGTTGTAATCCTGTTGATTCTTCCATATTTCATCTTCTTCATTAGGCTCAAATAAGATCTTCAGATCTCCCCAAAGTAACAAGTCATATCCTTCTGGACTTGTTGTATCATACCTTTCTTGTACCAGTCTGTGTAGATCCAGGACATCTTGCCTATCAAAATCATCAAGCATTTCACTGAATATTTTGTAGTTTTTAGAACTTCCATCTCCTCTGATGATTTGATAATACATCATATTTTCTGTCAAAACATGTGTCTTCCAGTCAACTATTGGGTATTTAGTAGCCAAAGACTCAACATCAATAGCAGTATCATCTCTTAGAACTACATCTATACTATCTCTAAGCTCTTTCTTCTCAGCATCATCCTCTAGTTTTTGTTTCTTGGCATTGTCTTCATCATAAACTTCTCTTGATCTCTTTTTACTAGACTTTTGTTGAAAATCAAATCCAAGTCTCTTCATCACTTCCTTTTCAATCTCAGAATCCTTAGGTACAAAAGCATTATTTTGATCCCATACTCTTTCAAATATAGGTCTAATATCTTCATAACTCATTCCCTTGAAATGACTCTGCTTGTATCCTCCCTGATTCTTTAACTATATACACATATTCTTCTAGATCAAAGTTTTAGAACACAAGGCTCTAATACCACTTGTTGATACCAACTAGATCTTGCAAACTTTGTTAAAGGGTTAGTTATATTGAATAGATTCAAGATGACTATGCTAGAAACTTTGTTGATACTAAAGAGTATGCATAATCTACTCTTTAATACTTAGAAGAATATCTATGTAATAGAAAACTGTAATGCATTAGAATGAATGAACAATGAATATAACCAAAAAAGATTCAATATTATTATGATAAATAATACGAGTACTCTGTCTAGTACTAGGGTTTACAACCTTGAAGCTATGAATGTGTCTATCGTGATGTGTTTACAACCATAACCTAGGATCTCATTTTATACACCAAGGAGTCCTTTACAAGATAACTACAAATATTCTAAACTTCTATAAGATATCAACATATCTTCTAAATATATAGGATATACATTGAATCAGTCCATACATATCATAAAACACGCTTTTATCTCCTTTTTACATGTCTTTATCTTTATGCAGTCTTCAGTCTTTATTAGCAGTATAAATCCCTTCAGTAGTGTTAAGTTTAGTACTAGCAGTACTAACTTATACCTAGTAGTACTAACATTCTTCTAGCAGTACTAACTGTTTTATACTGCCAGTTATAACTTAAGCAGTACTAACACTTTAACTTGGCTATACTAAGGCTAATGAGTTTAATTCCCAACAGAACATAGTTTCCATTCTTTCAAACCACTGAGTCAACTCGACGACTCCTTCAGTACCCTTAAAATACAGGGGATTGCATTTCATGAAGTCTGGGTAAGTGCAGTCACGAGCAATAGGAGCTTGTCTCCTTACACCCGTGCCTGAATCATGACTGTCTTTGCCATTTCAGCTTCTGTCAGCGTCACGTGCTGCCAATGCATCAGCAATGCCTTGGTCGATTAGTCTCTTAAGTTGCTCATTATTGACAGAATTAATAGGGGTGGTTGTTGTGACTGGTGTTGATCTGGTGGTTCTTTTGGTGCCATTTTCTTCAAATCACAAGAAAATATAATACCCTTTAGATTTCATACAAATCATAACCATGACATGACATATACACAATAAATAAAGTGAGATCACATCGCACAGTGAAATATACAAATGAATTGAAATTTACAATGATGTAGCTAAATCAATATTGATTCATAATAAATTCGATTACAGACATGACATAATACATCTCTTCCATATATAATCTGGAAACCTACATGACCTGATTCAGTTACAAAATGATCACTACCCTTAAGTTACAAAATGAAAATAAAACCTAGAGCCTTACTAGCCAGGAGCTACCCATAATACTTAGTAGGCTATACAACATAGCTACAACATAACAAAATCTACGAACTACTACCGGCCTCCTCTAGTATGTCAGGATGTGCTAGATCCCTAGCAGGTGTCTGCTGACTCTGTAGCACTGCCATCTAAGTCTGCAGTGTCCTTAGTAGTGTTACTGCCTCTGTTAGCTGTGTCTGTCTCCTATGGTCTGCTGCTTGTAACTCCCCGATCTTAGTCTACTGTGCTAATACAATAGTCTGCAATGCTCTCACCTTAGAACGGGCGGTATCACTAGCATCCATCGACTGTACCCAAGCCTCACGAGAAAGTCTAGCCTCACTCTCTATAAGTCTCACAGTGTAAGAATGGGCGCGTCAATCTCTACGCAGCATGTTGAGCTGACCTATCATCATGTGCATCATCAAGTCTCCTATAAATCTCATCAGTATCCTGCCTAATAGTCATGACAAAATCTGTCATCCTCTGACTCAGTCTTGCCACATCAGTAGCTGCTGGTGTCCCCTGCATATCCTCAACCATCTCATCCTTAGTATATGTAATCCCATAACCTACCTCTCTCTTAGGGTCTCGCCTAATCTCATCATCCAAAGTGCCAACCAATCCATAGTCTGCTCTAAAGCCTCCAGTAGGTCTAGCAGTGGGAGCAGATGAACTCTTACCGACCTCAAATCTCGGACCTAGATTAATACACAACCTCTTTTGAGGTGGTAACATAACCTCAAAAACACCTGCTCTACAGTCAGTAGAAGGAAGAAGCAAAGGTGGTGATGGAATAGGTAATGGTATAGGTAGAAGTGGTGGTGTCCCTCATGGTGGTGTTTCTAATCGAGATGCTAAGATGTAGGTGGATGGTGCAGCAACTCTCATCATGGACACAAATGTCCTGGTTTGGGGAAGTACAATATGTGATGGTAATGGTAGTGGATGGGAAGTAGATGGTGACTCTGCTCTTAACCGGATCATAGCAGCTCTGTATCCTAACGGATAAGTAGGACTAGCAGGTAGTGGTGGAGGTGATACAGGTAATGGTGATGATACTGGTAGAGGTAGGGATGGTATATGTGGTAGCGTTGATGAGTATGATGTAAATGGTGATGGTGGCAGAGTAGATATGGCAAGAAATCTGTCAACCTCGGCTGCAGACAGGAATGGAATAGGTGTCTCATCCTGGATAGACATCTTGGCAGTGGTACGACATGCGGGTGGTGGGACAGAGTCGGACGGAGCTAGGTGCTCCTCTTCCTCTTCCTTATCCTCGTCCTCGTCCTCCTCTTCGTCATTAGCATCGTCTTTGGAGGACTCCTCCTCCTCCTCATCATCATCTCTCTCATTGGGATAATCAGCTGGATCCTCTTCAGGATCCTTATCATCCTCCTCCAGATCCTCCTTAGGATCGAACTCAGTAATATAACTTCGTGAATCGGCAATGGGTGAGACAGTAGCAGGCAGTGGCTGCTCCTCAGCTGGAAGCACATCATCCGTCGGTGGTACAAAACTCTGGGTATACCGGCTCTGGTACATATGGTACATAGACAGGTGAAGGTGGGTGCTTAGGACCGGGCACATAATCGAGAGATGGTGGGGACTGAAGAGAGGCCTCTACATAAGCATAAGAGTCCTCTGGCATCATGGGCAGTCCATCGACTTCTGGATATCCTATGTCAAACAGATCCTCGAACGGACTAGATACCTCCGTATAAGTAACCGTGGAATCCTCTGAATCCGACATGACAAAATTTGAAAATCAAAAGTAGCTTATATAAGTATTAATATATGACTCTTATCGTAATATACATAGTATTTTATAACATGTATATCAATCATGAATGCATCTAGTCTAACCAACTAATGCAACACTAGTGTATGTATGTCCCGTGAAAATCCCTTTGTATAAATGCAATGTTTGAAAACGGTTATTGTCCATCAAAAACATTTGACATGGTTCTCTATAACCTTGGCTCTTGATACCAATCTGTAACATCCCCAAATTAGGTCGCAGCGGAATATGGGTCTAGGGGTGGTACTTCATGGATCAGTAGCACAAGATATATATAAGAACGACCATTTAAAAGTCGTTTAAAACTGATACATTGGATTTAACAAATTGTTTGATACAAAAGCCTAAAGCTTCACTTGTTCATTGTTCAAAATACAAACATTCTAATCCATAACAAATGTTTCCCCAAAATGTAATGCAACCAAATCTTTAATGCATATGACTTCCAAAATAACGACCACCAATGTATCCCTTGTCTTGTACCTCATTGATCCCCTAAGAAAACATGCTTTAAAATGTCAACAATAATGTTGGTGAATTCATAGGTTTGTAAAATGTATAATGTAGGACCACAAGATTTCCCCATGATAATGCAACAGATACAAACATCATAAAATATAATTATGTTTCCCTAAGCTCATGAAACTGAAGCTCGACATGTATGAATAGCAATATAAATTGCCAACATTGATGATGTTCTAACCCGCAATATCCTAAATCCGACATGGTATACGTTCGTTGTCTGGCATACTGGCACAGTGAGGATGACTCACCGAACGGGGAGGTCAATCCTAAATAGATCAATTTATAACATTCGCGCTCACAATAAGTAATTGACAGTTCATGATAATGGGCTTAGAGGGTTATCGCTACTTAGTCAAACACGTAATCGTAATGTAAAATGTTCACTTGCATCCAATTGTAAAACATGAATATGTTTCTCACCCCAAAACTTGTAAATCATTATAAATGTAAAACGTGGGGCTATGAACTTACCTTGAGTGAGTAAATCGACAACGTAAATCACAAACTGAAAATGCTGTTCACGAATACGCCCGAAAAAAGAAGACCTCCCACCCTTCCACACAACTCCCTAAAATCACATTACAAATGCAACTATTTAATTTGTAGGTCATATAGTAACTAATTACTTTGAATAACCAACACCGTATATAATTCTATATAGCTACATCCCTATCTAATTGTATTTGTGAAATCATATATATAAAGTTAAAATGTTTATAAATATTACTTTAGTAAAAATAGCGTAACTTTATCGTTTTAAGTCTGTTTCGTACGTTTCTTATGTCAACGCTTTCGCATTTAGACGATGTATCAAACTATTACATTTTCATATTTTCAACCCTCTGGTGAACAGTACTTTTTACTGTTCATGCCTTTTATAAAATTTATTTTTATAAATTTTAATTAGCATAAACCTCGTAAAATTTGTATCTTATTCCTTTTAACTCCGATTTTAGTGATTCTTTCGAGAACGTCTTCGTAATTAAAAGTTTTATCTAACTAATGTATTTTCCAAAATAGTATATGGGATGAATAGTATTTTTTTTACTGTTTATAGTTTATAAAATTATTTTTATAAACTTTAATTATCGTAAGCATGAAAAATCCATAACTCCTTTGTTATTGATCAAAAAATTATGATTCTTAAGGTTTTGAAATCCTAAAAATGAATACCTTTTGTGAAAAATAATAAATTATTTTTATAAGATATGAAAGTTGTAGAGTTTTTATAAAACTATTTTTATAAAAACATATTTCATTAAAAACTCGTAAATTACGTAACTTCTTCATTATAAATCGGATTTTCAAGTTCCTTACATATTTGGAATCCGCATGAGATGTAGTATTTTATAAAAATATAAAATAAACACTTTATAATTTGAATTAAAAATGAAACTTTTGATCATTTCGCTAAGATTTGTTCATAACTTGTTTTTATAACTTTTTAGTTTAGTCACTTTGTTACAAGTCCTCTACAACAACTTATACCACATGTATTACATCTTAATGTCCTTAAGTCCATTATTTTCCAAGAAATGTCCATGATAACAAGATCTCACATTACTTTTACTTATAAACTTAATAAGTAACTTTTTAAATCATTAACTTATATACTTTTTATAGATTAAAATAACACTTGTATAATACTTATACTCCCTTTTATAACATGTCTGAAACATCAACTATAACATATGACATAAGCTTATCAAACCATAACCAATGTGTTAAAAATTTCCATTTTACAAATTAATATTTATTCCCTAGATGGGATTCACTATTAAACATAATATACATATGAAATCACAACTGTTAAGAGTTTAAGGGTTTTAGATAACCTTAGTATGAAGTATGATGAAGAAATACAAGATCTAAACCTTAGTTTAGATAATAAACCCAAGCTTCCAAGACAAAGAAACCCTAATTTCCTTTAAGAAACCCTAACTTAAACCATCCTTGTTTAACCCTTGTAAATGCTTAACTACACCTTTTCAAACATCTTCGTGGTAATCTTTCTATATGTTGTAAGATCACTTGTATGTATGGTAAATAAAACTTGTATGGATTGTTTAAGAGTTTTGAGTTTGGCCATGGGTTAGAGGGAGGACAAAGAGAGTGTTTGTAAAGTTTTTCTTATGCAAATGAAGTGTGTGTTCTTCTATCTAGTTACCACTCTTTATATATCACTAGGACTTAGTCAAGACCACTTATAGAAAGTATTAGACAAGAGGATTAGATCATGGAAGAAAATGGTGAAACACTAGTCATACCATGATGTTTTAATGAGCCCTAGATGTACATGTACCTTAGTTAGTAAGATGTGTGCTAAATGTCCCCTAGGATGTGAATCATCCCACGAAAATAAGGGGGGAAGGGACTAGTTGGTGACTTTGATATTTTGTATAAAAATCTAGTATAACTTGAAGTATTAAGATGTAAAAGTTAAATGTATAAGCAAATACTTGTAAATTGTTTTCCTTGTTAGTTTTATTTTATGTAACTTATGCCAAGATGAGTAACATAGGTGAAGTTTTCTAAAACTTTGAGTATTGGGTATAATAATGGGTATTTGTTGAAGCGTAGAAACGTTTTGGTGATTTCGGGAATGCCTAAACGTATTTTATCGCGAAACATAAACACTTTACGTAACCAACAAAAATAAATTGTGCAAAGTTAATTATTATCCCCCAAATAATTATGTAACACTTGCTTGACGTAAACATTTAATTGTTTGATGCCCGTTTACGTTGAATGATCATTTTTAGTTTACATGATTTAACTTAACAATTAAAATTAAAAGCAAACCCGTACAAGACTAAAAATAAATAGTGAATTAAATAACATCGTACAATGACCTAAAATATGGATTGTTACAGTATCAATGTGGTATCAATATAGGTAGTAGGTGGGGTCACAGAAGGTGTAATGTCAGGAATAGTGGTAGGGATAGTACCAAACAAGATAACTCGTCTAGTAGATTTTCCCACACTCTCCTCTAACGAATCTAATGAAACTGAGATAACAGAGATAGCCATGACCTGCACAAGCAAAAGTTTATATAAATATCCTTTATACCAACCATGCATGATGCGGGTAAAGAATGATCAAATGGGTAAATGAACGAATGAATGAAATGAATAGACCATCGGATGCAATGCCACGAAAAGAATGCAATATAATTATAGTAGTATTAGTTATACTTAGTATTTAATTACATAGTACATATACATATTACGTATATGTAAAATCACGCAAGGCACATATAATTACGTAGGATCACATACAGGTTATAGACCAGACCTAGTTTATACTACTTGGTTCTCTATAACCGTGACTCTGATACCAATCTGTCACACCCCCAAATAGGGTCCCGTCTGATTTAGCCTACAGGGGCGTAACGTCACTGAATATCTCAAGTACAAAGCATAAAGAACGACCTCTATGTGTACGTTTTAAAAATAAACACCATTGCATAAATTTAAAATATTAATAAGTTTACATCGATCAAATTTAAAAGATTCAAGAGTTAATATGTGGAAGCTTAAATAAGTTCAACAACGGTATTTAAAGACATAGATAAATTTCTGGTAGACCGGTTCGGGCAAACAGACTTCACATAAGTCAAACAATGACATCCATGCTAAGTACCTGAGAAAAACATGCTTAAAACGTCAACATAAAGTTGGTGAATTCATAGGTTTAGTTCAAATGTAATTAATGTGGACTACAAGATTATCAAAACGTATGTGACAGTTATAGGAGATACAACTTCACATAAAGAGGCATTTACTTTGCACTAAGCTCATGACACCGAAGCTAATACTGAAAGATAACATGTACACTGCTATATAAGGCTATGCCCTTCGGATGTCCAGAATCTAATAACTAAGTTTGCTTCTTTACCCGGATAGGGATAATTAATCCCAATAGATCTATTTATTCACTCGCGCTCACTTAACCAGCCAGTCGATTAAAGGTGATTAACAGTTCATGAAAATTCAGGCAATAGTGGTCTAAACGCTACTTAGGCAACACGTAAACGGGGAATTTCTCACGTATAGTACGTGTGTCCAATTTTAAAAGTAAGCAATGTTTCTCACCCAAAGTTATAAAACAATTATGCAAAACGAGTAAAAGTGGGGCTATGAACTCACCTTGATTGGTGAATTGAAGTGGAATGGTCTAGAATAAAATCATACGATAACGAATGACAGTTCACGAAAACAAATATGTATTGAATGTTCGATATAGGAGTAGTAAAGCAATTACGGATAATGATTAAATATATACTAGTTTTATTTTTTATTTGTTTACCAAAAATTAACGCTTGTGATCGTATAATAGTTCAAATGTTTTATTAAGTAAAACGATAAATAATAGTATGTATATTAATATTATATACATATAAATGACTAAGTAAAAAATATATATATATTATATTTATGTATAAATATTGTTTGGCATCTTACTAAATTCCCGTGTATCTAGTTTTTACCACGTGCGTTTTTTAGTATTTTCTAAGTATAAATAATTTATAAAAATTTCGACATGACCCGTTCGTATTTACACATTTTCCATAGTCGTAGACTTTATTTATAAACCTTTTTCAAATCACTTTCATCTTACATTTCACAATTACCACTATGCATCATCAAATCCCTTTTTAATATTTAGTTCAAATGACATTCGTTTTTTTTTTTTTTCCTATCTTTTTAGGACCATTATAGGTTTTTTAGACCCATTAGCCTAATTTCATTATTCCGTAACGTCTTCTAACGTTCAAAATAAGTCAAACGTATAGCGTCCAAGTCATACACTATTAAATAAGCTATTCATGAGCTTATTCAATAAGCTACACCGTAGCTTTACGCCGTGGTGTATTGTATTTATGTTGGGCCTTGGCCCGTTAAGTTAAAAATGTAGTTTTAACTTATCCATTTAATCCGATAAGCAAAACATTAAATAATAAACACGCGACTTATTAATGAACTAGAAATAAGCTCCCAATAAGCCAAGTAATAATAAGCCGAACCTTGAGCTTATTTATTAAGCTCGTTAGTTTTAGGTTTGTGGTTATGGTACACGGCTTAAAAGCCCAATAAGCTATATTCAGGCTTATTTGTTAAGCCGAATAAGCTCACTATTTGTCCTTTCAAAATAAGCTAGAAAAATAAGCCAATAAATATAAGCTGAACATAATAAGCTACAAAAATCATTTTCTTTTGTTTTCTAGTTGGGCCGAACCAAACATAAGCCCATTAAGCTCAAATAAAATTAAATAAGCTTTCTCAAAGGCTTTTTAATAAGCCATAAATTAACATTTCCACTATACGAAAATAACCACGATCATAAAACTATACTTTCCTTATATTTTCTTTTATTATTTTCGAGTATTATGTATAACCTTTTAAGGTTTACGTAATTTCAAAATCTTTATTTTTACAAAACAAGTTGTACAACTAGTATGTATGCATTAAGATGATCATAAAAGTACAAGTTTTAAAAAGATTAAGAGACTTACAAAAAGAAGTGGTTTAGAAGGATGATTGATGACTAGAAACAACCCAAACGTTGTTTATAACTAACCCGAATATAATAAATATTAACCACGAACAATATCTTTAAAGGTTTTTGATCAAGATTAAGAATATTATGAGTTAATGTGTGTGTTTGAGGTGGATTTGTTTCCGAACAATTGGGCACCGCAAATGGAAGAGAGATACTCAAAGTTGATGTGTGTGAATAATGAAGGAATAAATGAGATATACATGTGATATATAAGAACAAAATTCCACACACTAAGAGTGTGTGTTATGTGTGTGTCGTTCAAACCAAGCCAAGACACAAGGGGGACCAATTTGATCTACCAATGAGGCTTAAGGTGGACAAAAACTAGTCACATGTTGGCATATGCGTGTCTTATTGATTCAAAGTTCAAAAATGGATTCCCATGCATGCATGTGTGTGTGTATTCGGTTGCAAGAAGACAAGGAGGGGACCATTATGGTCTCTACCATGTAAGAGTTACTGGGTTTGAGATGAATTAATTTCCATGGTTCCTAACTTGCACATATTGATCAAATAAAACAAATAGCACGCAAGTAACGAAAACGAGTAACGGTATCATGGAAAATTATGAAATTTTAGATATTTCCTTAAAATGCTAAAATGTAGACATTGCAAAAATACTACAACGTTTGGTAACCCGGTTCACTCCCGGTAACGATTTTTAGATAATAATGGAACAACTTCACGGTTAAACGTAAAAGTTAAATGAAACTTTTAAAATTTAAATTATCAAACGAAAAATGGCTAAATTATTGAACAGAAATTTGTGAGGTGTGACAAAACATTCCAAATTAAATACAAATTTTGAGATAATTTGTAATAGTTCTATGTTTGATGCAAGACATGAATTGTGCTTTCTTAAATTTGTTGCTGATATGAATGCGTCTTCCAAATCTAAGTCTGTTAAAAAAGCTAAAAAGAAAGAAGAATGGAAACCTACAGGAAAAGTGTTTACTAAAATTGGATATAATTGGAGACCCACAAGAAGGACTTTCACTTTAGTCAGAAATACGTGCCCTTTAACTAGGATTACCACCACTAATAAAGTGCCTCTTAGGGAACCCATTTGTCTAGAAGTAGTTGCATGAGAATCTTTGTTTTTTTTTTTTTTTTTTCTTTTTTTTTATTTTTTTTTGTAAGTAACTAGGTTTAACTACACCCAAAAAGTCCGAAAAATGCTCCTTCACGGGTCCCCCCACGTTATAAAAGTAAGATTCGAATTTTGAAAAAAATATCTCAAACCGGTTTAGAACCGGTTAACCGGTTCGGTTTCGGTTTCCTGGTTCCAAAAACCGGTCCACGACCTAGTGTAAACTCAAGAACCCTAAACCGGTTCCAAACCGCCGGTTTGGCCAAGAACCGAAACCAGTTCAGGTCAAAACCGGGGTTGACCAATTCGGTTTTAGGTTCGGGTTGAAGAACCGGTTTTTTTGTTCACGTCTAATGAGAGGAGAGGGAGAGGAGAGAAGGAAAGAAATATTAAATTAGAAAAAGAAGAAATCACCACCTCTTTATTAGTGGATAATTAGGCCCAATCCTGGTTTGTGGGTTTTGGGTATTAAGGTTTTACCATTATAAATAATAGTCATTAATAAGATTATACCAACGGGGTTTACATTGTCTAACATGGTATTAGAGCAGGTCTGATCCTCAAACAGAGGTGGCTATGTTGAGTCGCCTCCCTTACGCCACCCCGTCAAACCCTAATCCTCTCCTCAACCTAAACAATACCGATCCACCTATACTCCAAAAGAAGAAAAAAATAACCATGTACAAGTTGATCTATTTTGTTACCAATACACATTGTGTATTTGTTATCACACCCTAAACCCCTTCGTCTGTTTGTTCCCAATAAACAACAAAACGATGTGTTGCTCATATTCAAGAGTTATTGATGTTTATAGGCAGATCAAGAGTTGGATTTATGCATCTAAAGTTTATTAAAAAAACAAAAAGTTATAGTTGCTTGTTTTTTTACTGTATTTGTGTTGATGATTTGTGTTAAGGTCACAAATCCGCACGATTATTATTTGTGTTGGTGACTTGTGCTAAGGTCACAAATCTGCATGATTGTTATTTGTGTTGGTGATTTTTGCTAAGGTCACAAATCCATACGATTGTTATTTGTGTTGGTGATTTGTGCTAAGGTCACAAATCCACACAATCCTGATTTGTGTTGGTGATTTATGCTAAGGTCACAAATCCACACAATCTTATATTGTTGTTCGTGCTTCGGTCACAAGCCGGTTCATTTTTTTATTACGTTAATGTTTTGTTTTGTTTTGTTTCTTCTTTTCTAGTTTACTACTCCAGTCCGAGCTTTCGCGATTTTGCCGCTCGGACTGCGGGGGAGTATTAGTGGATAATTAGGCCCAAGCCCGGTTTGTGGTTTTGGGTATTAGGGTTTTATCATTATAAATAACGGTCATTAATAAGATTATACCAACGGGGTTTTATCATTGTCCAACACCCTTAACCCTTCCTTAGCCCTCTTTATATAGTAAAGGATGATGGACTAAAAAGCAATTAAGGGATATTACATATTACATAGTAGTCCTTCCCTATTTGCATTAGTTAATCCCTACACATTATAAACTAGATAAATTGGCCATGTAATCAACACTTTTTGTGTTTCTAACAATCTCCTTCTAAGGGGCAATTACATAGGCCTTACAAAAGTACAGGGATTAAAAGTCTTGGGTCTTCCTCCAACATACTCCTCTAGCCTCCTGTCTCTGCGCTTGAGTGTCTTGTCAATCTTGTCAACCATCTTGTTTGATTTCTTGACATCCATGTCAGTCCAGTCTCTTCCCTTCAACCGTTTGTTACGGGTGCCCAACTTGTTCCTTTTTACCATGTCAACCAGGTTTTCATGAATCTTGATAAGAGTACCATCACAGAACTTCTTTACTTCACTTAGCTTCATAAAGGATTTGATATTGTGTTGGTTGAGATACACAACCGCTTTATGTGTTCCAGACATTGTGAATGGTATCTTTTAGTCGATTCCTTCAAAGAACATCATGGGTTTGGTAAGGTTGAGAATTTGCTGATAACTTTCCACTCCTAGTTGAATATCTTCAACCCTGTTCTGAATCACGACTCTTCTGATGAATAGGAGAAGTGCATTGCTGAAGTCTTTCATAAATTCTAATGGGAGATGGTGAAGTTTATCTTGGACTTGGAACAAATACAAATCTTCAACATCGTTTAAGCTGAGTCTAGGAAGATCTGCATAGCTGAATTTATACTCTTTATCATCAGATCTCCTGACTACAATTAATATTAGAAAACCATAACCCCATTTCTTCTTTACCACTACACGAACAACTGATTTGATCCTTCAATCTGAGTAGAGGCTTCCTTCAGTTATGGTACTCATGTCTGCCTTAAAGAAGTCAATTCTTTCACCATCCCAATGGTGAATACCATTAAGGGCTTCAAAGATGTAACGATGAGTTTCTTTGCACCATCTATCAGTGATCATGTCCTCTATACCTTGTTTGTAATATCTGGCAGCATATTGCTTAGTGATAGAAGTAGTGTACTTCTCTTCCATGCTCAGACACATAAGGTAGTAGAAATTGTTGTTATAGAAACAAGGATGTGGTTTTGTATTTTTAGACATGTGTCGTTCAAACGTTCTAGGTTTTGATACTTTATCTTCATCACTATTCCACTTTGCTTCTGTTAACACTGCTGCTTTAAGTTAACTAACATGGTATTCGAGTTCCACATCATTCTGGTACTGTTGCTTTAGCCTTTCTAGTCCAGCATCTTCAAGATCTGCTATTGTGAGCTCGTCCTTCTGGATGATTGCTTTAAGCTTCTTTGCTATAGCGACAGTAGATGGTCCAAGAATATGATTCTCATTTTGATCTATATCTCATTTCAAGTGTAGATTGAACCATGTCGTTCTCCTTTTAGCATTAGCTGACCCCGACTTAGTGTACCATTCAGGATTTGAACGAGTCTGAATGTATTCATCTTCTGGGTCTAAGGGTTTTATGGCTGGTGTGTCAACTTGTGCATGAATCATGGGAGATTTGTTTCACCTTGATGATCTAGAAGAAGGTTCGTCGACATCCTTTCAGCGTTTCTTCTTGTTCCCCCCCCTCATGATTATTAGGAGAATCCTGATTGTCGTGAGACCTTTTGTAAAAGGATGGTTCTGCATCTTGAGCATTGAGTGCATCATGATCTAGACAGATGGATTCATATAGAGTGTCATAAAGCTTCTAATTAGTAAGATGAGTTGTATTTAACTGGCTCTCGTGAATTTGGTTCAGCGGCTTTAACTTTAGATCCATTTCTAAGAGATCATCAGTGAGGTGGATAATTGAGTGAATAGATTGATTTGGTTGTTTTTCATAACTTCGAGCACAAAGGTGTTAAGACGAGGCCTAACATAGTTTGCAACGGCTTTGGGGATATGAGTAGGTAAAAGCTTTTTGATTTCTGTCAGAACTTTTTCTTGGATAGCTTTTTCAAATGCTTTAGAAACATTGAAATTTGTAAGAGCTCCCAGCTTCTGATCATATTCTCTGAATTTCTGTGCGACTGCCTTCTTGAAGTTGATCTTCTTTATATTCTTTTTCGCCTTTTGCATCAGCTTCTGTGCTTTGGATTGGAGTGAGCTTGGTTGGGGAGTTGTTGTAGGATAGGGAATTTTCTTTGCTGGTAGAGATGGTATATGATGAGCATACTCGTCCGAGAACATTTCCTGTAGTAAAGTTTTTGTTGCTAGAACATCTATATGTGTACCAAGTGGTACTTAGGATGCACCTAATATATAGCTTGTTAGCTTAGGATTTCCCTTTGGGTTATGCATCACTAAGGTTGTTTGAGCATCAGTATACACTAGATGACTCATAAAATCCATCAATTTATTTGTAGGTATTTCATCTAGCAAGGTCTGAATGAAGTCTAGCGAGGAACTTGTAACCGTCAGACTGAGGTAAGTATAATTGGGTGTTGCAGTAGACTTGTTATGCAAGAACACTCCATACCTTACAGCATCATCATCTCCTTGTGGATTATCATCAGATAGGTCCATATCAGATTTGTTAGTATCATTAGTTTCATTTGCACCTTCCTCTGTTTTGTCTGAACTTGAAGAATGAAGTGTTGCATCACTATCAGTATCTGATGAATCACAGTATTTGTTGTGAGCAGCACTCGATCCTTCTCCTGCAACTGCTTGCTTCTTTTGCTTCAAACTTTCAAGTCTGCTAGCTTTTGATCCTTTCTGTAAGTCTAACAATAACTGAACTGCTAGATCTTCAACTGCGAGACCTTTGAGTTTTTGTCCCCACTCAGCATATGTATCTGCAACTGTATCGTCAAGTTGACTATCAATTGTCAATTGACTCCTTCGACGTTGTTGAGTGAGCGGTTCATGAATACTAATGGATTTTGCAAGTTCACCTACAACTGCTTCTTCAGCGATAGTGAGAGATCTTGTTTTCCTTGGCATAACATCTTTCTTGAGTTTGTTGGGGACATTCACTACTTGATCACCATAACAAATAAATCCTTTTCCTCTTCCACTTTTGACTAAAGACACGTGTTGCTCTTCTAGTTCACCAACAATTTTAGCTTTCTCACTTTCCACTTTCTTAGCCATATAATACGTGTACCCTGCTTTCTTCTTGATTGCATCACTGATCATTGCATCAGGAACTTCCATTCCAAACTTGTAGTCACTGTTAGTCGTGCTTAACAATTGGTTTACGGGTTGATCATCTTGTGAACTATGCAACTTAGAATTTGATCTACGAGAAATACTCTTGTTGTGTGAAAGAATGTAGTCAATGATAAGCTTGGTGAAGCAGGTGTAAAACAGCTTAGATATCTTTGATGGTCTGGATGATCTTTCAACAGTTTGCCATTCAAATTCGTCCCAAAATAATGATGCAAAGTCCAAATTGGTAGAGTGAACAATACCCTATAGTATCTGAAGTATAAGAAGTTTAACTGTGTCCTAGCTTGAGTATTTTCCCGTAAGACATCTGTTGAGAATACTCAGAATAGCTCTTCATGGTTGATGAAGTCTTGTGGTGACCATTTTTGAAACGACAATCATCTTTGTTTCTGTATCTTCATCATAACCAAGTGTATTTATGAATTCAAGAATTTGAATTTCTAAGGGAGGTTTGGTATAAGTGTTGTTGAGATTAGGTGGAGCCATCCGCAATACAGTTTTGAGTAGTCCAGGTGTAAGAGTGAAAGTGTGAGTATCTAGTTCAAAAGTGAATGTATGGTTATTTTTGTTGTGATTGATGGTTGTCCAAAACTGGTGTATGTGGATGATCGATACGATTGTAGTTAAGGAAACCAACTTGTATAGCTTGTGGTGTCTTAGAATTTCAACAACAAATCTCAGCATTGTAACGGTGATATGTGAATCTAAAGCGACACGCTGGTTGTTCTTCTTGATGACAAGTTAGTTAGCACGTGGAACCATCTGTTCTTCATAGACAATTTTAGCTTGAGAATCTGTTCTTGACATGTTGAATTCTGAGAACAAGATTCAAACTTTGATTAATTTCACATGAATACAAACTTAAGAACATTTATTTCATTTTCTGTTTTTATTCACTCTGTTGTTTTGTATGGACGAACATTTCTTTTTGTCCATACTTATGTCATTTTCTTTCTCATGTGCCTTTATTCTTGTTGTTGCTGACACAAGACGTATGCTCTTTTCTTTTCACATACGATTTTTATCTCTCGTTCTGTTTTTAGTTATCCTCACTTAAAATTAAGTTCTAGGATACTATTTCTACGAGATAAAAGATAGAAGAATGAACGAGAACTTTGAATTTTATCATGATTTAAAAGTGTTCATCTTAACCAATCTTTAGAGAAATAGCATCATTTGAATGGAAGAAAAACTTTTGAGATACGATTATTTCGCATGAGAATGAGCTTTTCTTTTTGTAAAATAACCTTGAGCCCCGAAGATACACCGATTTGCTAAAGTGATACATTATCAGTTTTTAGGTGATAACTAGCCCTAATAGCCATCCTGATTTATTAGTAACTCTTAGTCAAATTATTTCAAAGTAGACTCAAAAGAACTTTTGTCTTGGAAATTCAGTTTTTGCAAAGGCATTGTATTATTTTAAAAATTAATAGATAATGACGTGTAAAAATCTGTAGCAAAAAGTTTATAAAATTTGCACACATCATTACTATTTCTTTTGGAAAATATCTTGTACGAGATTAAGTGCCTTGGGAATACCACACATAGTACAAGTACTAGTATAGTAATCCACTTCACTAGTGGGGTTAATCCAAAGATCAACCATGAGTATTATAAATAATACCCTAGTGCACTGTGGTGAAATTTACGAAAGATATATCAAAGATAACACATTTAATGAGAAAGATAGTTTATTTCAAAATATTCTTATGTCATAAGTGACATTTCTCTACTATGTAGATCATTGGGAAGTATTACGATATAGAAATATTTGTTTAAACTATTTTTGACATTTTCATAGATAACAGACAGAACACGTATTCATTCATATAGAAACATAATCAGTTTCATATCAAAAGAACTTAATAAGCATGGGATTAAGAAAGTCAAACTTGGTCAATGGTCAAAGTCAATCGTCAACGGTCAACGACACAGTCAAAGTCAATGGTCAAAATCCATAGACATGGTCAAACTACGTCAACGATCTAATCATCTAAGTTCAAGGTTTTGAGATTAAGTTTATGAGATATGTAAAAAATCGTATAAAATTTACCCAATTAATTAATCCGTTTTAATACCCATTTAAATAATTCTGTTCTTTTTCATGATTTTGAAAACGTTAATACTTTTTGAAAAAGTTATTAAGTTTTAAAACACTTTTAAATTTTTTGAATTATTAATAAAAAAGCCTTTATTTTGATATATGAAATTTTGAATCTTTTAGTGTTTTTATTGATACAATGTTTGTAACACCCTCATTTTGATAAATATAGCAGCGGAAGCTAATATGGGGTATTACTTCATAGTACAACAATCATAATCATAGAAAACGACTCATAAAGAGACGTTTTGGAAAAGGATGTTATCATTCATTTATTCATCATAGTTTTTACAAACAGAGGTCCTAAAATCTACAAGAAAACATAAAGTTGAATGATAACAGTTTAGCCATTTTCAAGTCCGTGCCACTCCGTGCCATAAGTTACTCAAATACCTGAGATAAACATGCTAAAAAGGTCAACACAATGGTTGAGTGAAATTTATAGGTTTATGATAAATAGTGTGAATACAAGTCATTATAAACAATGGGTTACGTTGTAATAATTGCAACACATACAATTATTATGGAAAACAATATTAATAGTGTATTATTGCGTCTAAGCTCATTGCACAAAAACTGACTTGTGTATATATCAATAATGATATATATAATGATAACGGCCCCCGGTGAAGGTAATTGCCATATACCTATGAGATTCAAATATAGTGCGTTTGGTTACCTATCCGGCTAACACAAACGGGATTCGTCAATCCTAATAGGCCTATTCACAATATTCGCGTTCACTCGCAAGTGATTAATGGTCCATGATGGTGGGGTCTTTTGGCACAAAGGGACTTAGATCACAAGCAATAATATTTTATGATAGCATACATTTAGAAAACACTTGTATTCTTAGTTTATAACATGTATCCCCCTCACGGGTTTATGAAATATTAAAGAGATTTAAAAGTGAGGCTATGTACTCACCTTAACATATAGTTGGAAAAAAACTTGTATTTATGGTTTATAGCATGTATCCCCCTCGCGGGTTTATAAAACATTTAAAAGAGCTAAAATGCGAGGCTATGAACTCACAATAGCATATAGTTGGAAAAACACTTGTATTTATGGTTTATAGCATGTATCCCCCTCGCAGGTTTATAAAACATTCAAAAGAGTTAAAATGCGAGGCTATGAACTCACCTTAACAGTACAGGGAAATCTTGATTGATGGCAAAAGTATATGAAATGAAAGTAACGACTTTGTCACATAACCTGGGTAATATGCCAAGTCTTAGTTTGATTGGATTTGTTTTATGTCATAATAAAATATCATTGGTATGTGTTTAATTACACATACCTTTTACCTTTAAAAACAAGCTAAAATAACCAAAAACGGACTTAAAATGCCAAATATATGCTTGTTTTGCTAATTGTATTGTGCAGGAACGGATATCTAAGAAAAGGACGAAAAACGAAGCCAAAACGACAAAACCGGACTCGGAATGGAAAAGACTCAAGGAAAAGAGTCAAGACAAAGCCCAAGTCTAAAAAAGTCAACCAAA
>BQNB010042481.1:0-12146 GCA_026074375.1 Tanacetum coccineum
TCTAGATTGCTTTGGGCTATTCTACTCTCACAACAAACACATAAGCAGCCTATAAAAGAAAGAGAAGACAGTAGTTAGTGGGAGTTAGTTGTTTTTATTTTAATTTTCAGTTTTGTATTTTCCTTCAATATTAAGCATTTTACTTTCAAGTTTTTTTTAGCTTTAAAGCTCTTGTACTCTTCTCTTATAAGCTTGTACTTCTTCATTTGTTCAATACGATTCAGTTTACAAGTGTTCTTGTCATTTGTTTTCAAGTTTAAGTGATTTTCATCAAATAAGCTCTTAATAAGCTCATTTGAGCTTATTACTATTCACAAGCTCAAATATTAGCTAAAGTTCTGTTTTAGTGATTCATTTACTCAATTCTTACATTTTACATCTATCATGGACACTTGAGTAGTTTTGAGCTTAATTTGGAAGCAACAAGAGCAAATAAGCTCAAATTCAGCTTATTGTGGTTTTTAAGGTTAGAGGCTTTTGGAAGCCATTAGGATCACCTAGACTCTTCACTTGGATGTCTAGGTGAAGAAGACTCTTCAAATTTCAGGTTTCTCTTTCTAAATTTCATTTTAGCTAATTCATAGCTTATTTCAAATTGCTTATTTCTTTTAAATCCTCATATTAATCCTGTCTCATTTAGCTTAATTAGCCTATAGGTATTTTAGTTTTAATGCTGTTCTAGTTATAATCAATTCTAGTTTTCATTACTTAAAATTCTGTCATAAATAGTTAGTATAAGCTAGTAGAGTAAGTGCTTATTTCCTACTAATAAGCTGGGCATTTTAGAGCTTGAATAGCTTAGTAAGCTTAGTTATAGCAGTAGTAGATAAAAGGATTTAAGAGATTTAGCTTTAAAATTAGAATCTAAGCTACTTTTGTATTAACAGTTTTCATTAAGGTGTGTTTGGTATTAGGTGAATTTGACCTAAAAAGTCAAAAGCAGTTTGTCAAAATACATCATTTAGCTGAGTTAGGTTTTAATATCAAAGTTTAAAAAGCTTTTAGAAGTCACTTTGTAGAAATTCAAAGTCTAGAGTGTAAAATCTTTTGCCAGCACCAGGGCAGCTTTTAGTGGATTAGAGGTATTTCAACTTTTGAAGGTTTAAAGCTTAGTAGTTTTTTGTTATGGCAAAAATAAGTTTAGTAGCACCTTGTGAGTTGGTTTAGAGGGGTAGAACCTCAAAAGATTAGCCTGCATCTTTGTTCATTGCAAATTGCATCAGCTGCCACTTGCATGCGAGCAGGGAGGAGAAATTACACGTTTTCCATTCAATTCTCTTGAAAATTTTCTGTTAAGAACTTAGGTTATTTCTTTTAAGAGTTATTAAGTACATATTAAAAAAGCCAAGCAGAAGCATCTTTAGTTTCAAATTTCACCTAGGAAATAACTTGTTAGAAGCTAAAATCCAAAAAGTTCGTCTAAATCTCTACTTTCTGAACACATAACATTTGCCTTATTTTCTTGGCTATATCTTTAGTTTAAAGTTAGAAGTCCTTTTATTAAAGTTGTAAATTAAGCTCGGCTTAATAAGTTTGTATTTTTGATGTTTTTCTGAAAGCTCTTTTTAATAAGCCAAAAATAAGCCAATAGCGTAGGGTTTGTTTTGCAATTCTCTTTTTTCTCTATTAAACCACACACATACACAAACACTCCTCCCTTCTTCTTTTTTCTATCTCTTCTCTTTTCTCTCTTTTTCTCTCTAATAATATGGCTCAATTTCTTTTCCATTTTACCAAGCCTCCGGATCCGTTGTTCTAGAGGGTGAATCTATACTAACAACATGTATTTGTGGATTTTTTTAAAAAACTCTTTGTGGATGTAGCATTACGTTAACAATTATTATTTTTTTAGCAAAAGTCAAACAATTCACGTCTCTAAAAATTAAGGATACAATTTTTAGGTTATCGGTCTTACTTGAGAGGTTTGTTCGTTATTTTGTTTGTGCCAGCCACCGGATAAATGGGATAGTGTTAGTTTGATGTAGGCTGAGCAAAATCAATCGAAAATCGAAACGAACTGATAACCGAGTCAAACCAGGCCGAATCGAACCGAACCGATATGACCTTATTCGGTTCGGTTTTCGGTTATATATATATGCTTTTTGGTTTCGGTTTTTCTCGATTCGGCTCGGTTCGGTGCTAAAGAAAAATACACCTAAACTATTTAAACCAGTTTCGCTAGGTTAACTTCGGATCGGTTCTCGGTTTCCTCAAAATCGGTTTTCGGTTCGACTCGGCTTTGATCGGTTCGGTTCGGCATGACTCGTCGCTCGGCCCTAGTTTGATGTAATTGTTTTAGAACATTCATTCATAAGACGATGCAGTGTACGCGATGCTCAAATTTAAGAGTTATCACTCGATCCATCCACACGAGAGTTATCACCTTGATCTCGATATCTTTCCATACTATGGTAAGTGGCCGAAGCGTAAAAATCGTAAAAGCTTTCAGATATAAATCATGGTATAAATTTCAAAATCAATGCATTTATAACGAGATCAATCTTTATTTTAACAAAATATAAATTCAAATGTTTTGGACAACTCATGATTACTTTAAGGGCAAATACCTTAGAAATATATTATATTTGACACAATTTATTATTCTGTGTAGCGAATTTTTTTGTTAGCTACTTAGTGTATGTAACAACCCGAGTTTTACGACACGTATGACGATCGCGAGTTCGACGTCATAATTATTATTTTATAAATTCGTGTGAGCGAACGCCGACATTTAAATTTTATTTGTCGAAAATAATTATTTTTCGTATTTTATTACGAACGGAATTTAGAAAATTTTTTTTTTTTGACGTTTCGCTAGTCAACGTTTGACCGCGTGCTCGTTAAACGTTTTAAGCAACGTAGAAAATTTCGACGCACTTCGTTATTATTTTTATGATGACAATTTGTATTTTTTCGTCCTTGTCCCGAGTTAGCCGAAACCGAGTCAAAACTTTATTTTTACATGATTTAACATTTTATTAAAAGTTTTAAACCGAATTAAGTGTGACGGAAAATAAATTTAGTCACGAAGGTGTAAACCCGAGCCATGATTGTCGTTTTAATTTAAGTGAAAGTATCGTGTGTCAAAAATCTAAAGAAGAAAGGGGGGAAGGACCATTTTTGCCAAATGATGAAACTAGTGGAAGTATAAATAGGTTTTATACTTCACTTTTCTTAAATAAAAACACACACATAACAATTCCTTTCCTTTCTTTCTCTCTTGTTGTAGTCGGCCGACCACCACACCACAAACATCATCACCACCGCTTTATTTCCGGCATGCAATACGATCTAGATATAAATTCTTAATCCTTGTGTCAAGGCCTACGTTTCTATCTAATAAAATCTTACATGCATTGAGTTTTGAAGAAGTTGGGTTTCGAGTTTGATTGTTGAGGTATCGAGTTAAAAGGAGGTGTAAAATGGTTAGATTAAAGTGTTATTGAAATTGGTTTTGTTGAAAAATGTTTGGGTTCGGGTTTGTGTTGGAGTCCGAGTTCGGCTAAGGTCAAAAGGGAACAAGACAAGTTCTAATCGAGTCCGATTTTGCTTAATATAAGCGTTGTAAGTATTCTTGTTATTATTAACATGTTGTTTTTGCTTTTCGATTTGATTAAGCAATGATTATTGCATGTGATGAAATCCAAGAATCTTGCGTTAGACTAGATTAGAAATGATATTGGAGATGTTAAATAGGCTAGTTGATGGTATTTTAAGGTTGTCGGAAGCCAAAAATATAGTTTTGATGAGTTATGTAACGTATAAATTCGTGCAGAAACTTTGGCACGGAAAATGAGGTTCGAAAAATCATAAAACTGATTTTTGATTTAGAAACATGATAGACCTTATTTTTACGAGCGTTTCGGTAATTCGAACGCCCCGTAATCCTCATAACGAAGAAGTTACGGCGAAAACAAGATTTGAAAACTTATAAAATTTCCAAACAACTATTAGAGTTTTACTTTCGAGTCCGTTTTGAGCACTTTCGAGTCCGTTTCGGCCTTCCGGCGAAACACGAAAGTTGCTCGGAATGATGTTTTACTTTGTCGAGAGGCTTGCTAGTTTTAAAATCGAGTAATAACGGGTCAAAACCCAAGGTCAAATTCTGCGTTTTTATTAAAAATAACACAAGTTCCTGCAGAAACTTGCAGGGGCATTTTGGCCATTTTCTGTCGAGTTTCGGGTCTCGGCTAAAACTAAAAAGTTGTCCGGAATGTCGTTTTACATAAAATCTCTTTTGAGTCCGAGTCTAAAAATGTGATATAACCGGTCGTTTGGAGCGGGTCAGATTCAATTGTATTATATGTATAAAAAGTCAAAGTCAAACAAAGTCTAACGTTGACTTTTGAAAGTCAACGGATTAATACTAAACTTGCCGGATATTATAAAAATAAATAAACGTTAGTATTATTACAAGTGTGATATTTTAAACTTAACAATCATTATGAGCAAAATAGTAACTTTGGAAATATTCGGATATAACACCGATACGAGTAAACGATAATCAAATTGAATGTCGAAAGTTCGATAGGATAACTAAATATTATTATAAACGAGGCTTGACGACACACGTGCGTTGCACCGGGCTGAGTCTGTGGGAAAAATTAGATTGTTACATTGTTTTTATATTTCTTACGGTTTCAACTTCATATAAATTGTACTAAAGCTATGTAAGAGTTATACAATATAAGTGTTATGTCTTAGGAGCTCATGTGTAATTTGAATTGCAATTATAAGTTGATAACTCGGTTGTTGTGTTAGGTGGACGATTTGTATGTCATTATATAATGTGTAAGTAGTTTGAGTGTTTGCTTATTCGGTTTATTGAGACCGATCGTGCGTTGCACCGGGGCTTGTTTTTTTGAAGAAAAACTGAACTTTTACTCATGTCGCGCATTGGTTCTGTAAAATGTTATGTCTAAGTTTGATGTTGCATATTTTTGATAAACCTTATTTTGAAGAGCCGTATGCGTTTAATCTTCCTTTAACTCAACTTATTTTATAACTATTTAGTTAAACGTTAAGCGGCATACTTACACTTCAACAATTTACACTGACATTACGAAGTGAACGCTTAGGTACAAAATGTTAAACTTATAACTCAAATGGTGATAAAATGGTGTTTAGACTAAAAGTTTAACTTATAACTTTAATTATTTTATGACTATGTAGCTAAATATTACGCGGCCCGTTTCAAAAAACGGCATTACAAAATTGTTCTTTATAACATCTCCATTTAACCCTCCAAGATAATCAGAGAGGACATCAACAACTAAGTATACTGCTAAAGGAAGTACACGTCTTGCGTCTTTCAAAGTGCTAGTTGAGTAACAACGTGTCTGGCTGATTTTTCTATGAAATTGTCCCATTCTTCTTCTGAGAACTTCTTCCTGTTTCGAGTCTTATGAAATGTTGGGTAAAAGTCATGTCGGTTTCCAGTTGACACTGAATCACGCTTGCCTTAAAATAACAAAGAAAACAAATCAATAACGATGTGTGAGAAGTAAATATTTACATGGTTAGTAAGTTTTAACCAGGTTACCTGATATTGAGTCTCCAAACGACATTTCTTCTTTGAGCAGCTTGATGAATTATCCGATTTTCATCTAAAAAACTTGGTCAACTACATCAGGCCAATATGCTGTTACACATGATGGTATTCCGGTTCAGACTCATGTTAAGAAGTACAAAGTATCTTTCAATTTCTTGTCTACCATAATCCTACATCTTTATCTGGTTATCTGATGTCGTCGTGCAAGCAAGTCAAACAACTCTCCAACAAACTCTTACGCTTCTTTGTTCATTCCTATGAATCAGAAACATATAAAAAGCATGATTTCCTTAAGACCATTCTTATAAGGCTCGGGTGTTTTCCGCCTAAATGATTCTACCTTTTAAAATTTATTCTACACTTTAAAAGTGGGTGTCCCGATAATGTTGTTGCGAAATATTGATCAAGCAAATGGATTATGTAACGGGTTAAGGCTTCAAGTTCTTAAATTAACAAGAACATCAATTCAAGCATAAGGTTGAGAATTATTCCGTCTGATAAGCGTCTACCACTAAAGATTGTAAGGAAACAGTATCCTTTGTCAGTTTCATTGGCTATGACAATTAACAAGAGTCAGGGTCAATCGCTTTCAAAAGTTGGTTTGTACCTGGCACGTCCTGTTTTCACACATGGACAATTATCTGTGGCTTTTTCAAGAGTTAAAAGCAAACGAGGTTTGAAGGTTGTCGTTTTTGATGACGAAGGTAATGTTTCGAGAACTACTACAAATGTCGTCTTCAAAAAAGTTTTTCACGGTCTATGATCAAATTTTAAGAGGTACGCACAATACGTATATGACATGTTTATACAATATTTGCTAATCATATATATTACCAATCATAACCTACTTTAACTTGCATTTTTTTGGAATAAACTGTTAGGTTTTCAAGGAACAAACATTATTACTTCAATGTGTCTCACTATACTCTTCAAGACCATCAAGTTTGAAGACAACAATGCATGGACGTTTCTTATTTTTTTTGCTACAAAACTCAATTGTTTGTCGAATACTTCACTTATTACTGATTAATCCTTTAAAATATTAATGGAACATTATTACGTTCGTTGATTTTTTTTACTTTATTCACACACATTACTTACAAAATAAATTCTTTAAAATACACCCGGGGTTACACGGGTCTTTAAGCTAGTACCATATACACTAAAAAAATGGTGATTGTACACATTTATTTCCCCACATTATAGCAAGCGTCTAGATTTTTTGTTTTCATGCACACTTTTAACCGTGAATAATTTTACTTACATTTACATGTGAATAACCAAAAAGGTATTCACATTTATAAGTGTGTACAAATATAAGTAGAGTGCATATTGTGTAAAACAAAACTACACATAAACAAGTGTGGATTAACGGATTTCGTCCCTCCCAAACTATTTTAATGGATCCTCTCCCTATGGTTCTGACCAGTATCGGGTTTGGTCCCTCCGACTAACAATTGTTAGTTTATCCTGTTAAGTTGTCCTACGTGGCCTTTAAGTGAGGGGTATTTTGGTCTCACCGTGTTTGGCGTCATTTTCTGTCTAATACTATCTTATAAACGATTCATTAACACATTTCATTAACACATTTCATCCCCAAATAAATACCACAACCACCCCAACCACCCCCACAATCGGAACCCTAAATCCCAAATCAAACCAGTGTTCTTGCAAAAAATCAACAATGTTGTGTGAATGGAGGGCTTGTAAAAAGGGACAAGAAGCAAATCCGTATGAAGATTATCGTAAGTGATTATCCCCCCCATTGTTATTAGTTTCTTGATAATTTATTGTTTTAACCCTAATGTTAGTTTTTCGTATTTATGAACAGGAGATTTTCCTAGTGTTTTTTGTCTAAAGATTAACCATGGTGGTATATTCACAACTCCTCCTATGATTCGTTACAAGGGTGGTAAGGTAAATTGGGTTGATGATATTGATTCTGACATATTCTCTATAGTGGAAGTAACCACTATGATGAAAGAGTTAGGTTATGAAAATCCTTGTATGGCCTATTACTATAAGAAACCTAACACAGAATTAGATAATGGTCTTATAGAATTAGCTGTTGATAAAGATGTGTGTGAAATGCTAATGTATGTTGATAAGTTTAAGGTTATTGAACTGTATACTGACCATTCAGTTAATAAGAAACATGTTTTCATACAAGAGCCTTTGACTACAACTAGTGAACCTAATGAACCTGATATTGGTTCTGGTAGTGAGGCAGAGGTTGATGTAAGTGAGGATGAGTGGTTGAAGGAGGCCTTAAAAAAGTTGCCTATTAAATCGAAGAAAGGTCAGCAGCCTATTAGGAAAGAAGTAGGTCAATCAAGTAGGAATGGTTCAAGAAGTGAGAATGGTTCAGGTAGTGATTCAGGTAGTGGTTCAGATAGTGACTATTTTGTGGATGAAGAGAACTTGATAGATGATGTAGATGTTGATATGGTTGAGTTTAAGAGTCACACAGATCCTGGTGTAGAATGGGTTGGATGTAAAGAGACTGTGGTAGAGGAAAATAAAGTGTTTGAGTTAGAAGAGGTTGATCATGAGGACTTTGATAGTGGAAGTGAGTCAGATGAAGGTGTTAGGAGAAAAGCCTTAAGGAAAATTGCTAGGATGAATAAGGCAAAAGTAACAATTTGGAAAGAAAATTTCTATGTTGGAGAACAGTTTGCCACTAGCCAACTAGTTAAGGAAAAAGTGACTAGAGTATCAGTGGAACAAAGAAGGTAGTTATGGTTAAAAAAAATGACAAGCTAAGGGTGAGAGTTGTTTGTAGAGGTCAAGTGCCAGATTTTGAAAATAATAACATGGGAAGTGTTTTACCTGTCACTAGTGATCCAAAAGGCCCAACAAGTATAGTTAAGCCCAAGTCCATTTCTAAGAAAGAGAAAGTGACAAAACCTAAAGAATCTTTTGGCTGTCCTTAGGCTATGCAAGTGTCCAAGTTGCCTAATGAAGATACTTGGAAAGTCAAAACATTGGAAGATACCCACAAGTGTCTACAATCTAGAATAGTCAATAAGTGCATAGCAACCTTTCTTTCTAGGGAAGTAGAGGAAAGCATTAAACCAAATCCCAAGATTCCTTTAAATGCCCTTAAAGATCAATTATAGAAAAAGTTTGAAGTAGGAGTATCAAAGCAAAAGGCGTTTAGAGCTAAAAAGATGGCATATGAAAGAGTTGTTAGTAACTATACACAGCAGTATGCACAGTTAAGAGATTACTGTATGGAATTGAAGGAAAGGAATCCAAATACTACAGTTAAGATAGAGGTTGAACCACCAGAAGATCCAGACAGTGAAGAAAGAAAGTTCAAGAGGATATATATATGTTTAGGACCTTTAAAAGATGGATTTAGAGCATGAGGGAGATATTGTTTGGGTCTTGATGGTTGTTTCCTCTCTAGCCCATACCCTGACCAAATTCTAACTGCAGTTAGAGTAGTTCTACATGGGATCTATCCTCTTGCATATGCTGTGTAGAAATCTGAAGCAAGGATTCATTGGAAGTGGTTCTTGACTGCATAGGTGATGTCTTGAATTTTTTGAAAACTACAACTTCACTATTTATATCGAGAGGCTAAAAGGTATATTCATTATCTCATATATAATTTTCCCAATTTTGTTGTATCTATACTAGTTTTCTTATATAATCTGTTATACCAGCCATTGCAAAGACATTTCCTAGTGCAGAACATAGGTTTTGTCTCAAACACATCTATGATAATATGAAATTGTCTTGGAGAGGAAAATTGTACAAAGAATTGTTGTGGAAATGTGCCACTGCTACCACTATTCAGAAATTTGATAAAAGAATGGAAGATTTGAAAAATCACAACATAGAAGCTTATGAATGGTTGAGGAAGATCCCACCACAACACTGGGCTAGGTCTCACTTTACAGGTACAAATTATAATATTCTGTTATTGTATTGCAGATTAGGCTATGTCTCACTATTATGTTATTGTATTGTAGGTAGGGCAAAAAGCAATATTTTGTTGAATAACATGTGTGAAGTTCTAAATAGGCAAACTGTTAAATGGGAGGGGACAAGGCATATTATCACTGTGTCTTGAATACATATGGGAATACCTTATGAAAAAGGATTGTAAGTGTTAGGAAGTTGCCAAGACAAGGTGTGAGGGCCTTTAACACCCAATGCTGCAAAATCTACAAAGCTTATTAAAGGGCTGCTGCAAAGTTGAGGTAGTAAGTAGCATAAAAAAGGTTAATATTCTTGTTTTTTATTTTCTTATGTCTGAACGATAAATAGAAAAATGTATGTCATTTTGATTGGTTGACTGGGAATTGGTAGTGGACTTGTATCATAGTCTCTTGTCCTTGGGGTGTCAATTGCGGTTATTGAGATGAGAGGGCATGTAGTTGTAGGAAATGAGAGTTGAGTGGGATACCCTGCACACATGCAGTTGCTGCCATATGGGATCAGGCAAATAATGGGACAAATACTGGAATACCTAAGTCTTATTGCAATCCATGTCACTGGTTATCAACTTGGAAAGAGATGTACATGTTTAAGATTAATCCTCTAAATGGTCCACAGGCATGGGAAAAATTAGATGTTCCAACAACCATTATCCCACCAAAACCTCACCCACAGATTGGCAGACCCCCAAAGAAAAGGAAAAAGAGTGCAGCTGAACTTGCAGATGATATTATGAAGTCTAAGAAGTTGACAAGGACAGGAAAGAGTGTAACTTGCAGTTTGTGTAAGCAGGTTGGTCACAATCAAAGAGGATGAAAGAGTAAAAAAAGTGGAGATGCTGGTGCTGGTTCACAAGGGGGTTGCTAGTTCACAAGGGGGTGGAGATGCGGGTGCTGGTTCACAACATGCAGGTGTTGGAGGTTCACAGACCACACAAAATTCAACAGGAAGACCGTATCCTAGTGTTCTTCATGCCTCACCATCCAAGATGACCAAGTCTTCTGCAAGGAGGGGTGGTAGTTAGTTGTCTCAGACTTTAGTCCTTGTTAGATTTCAAATGTACTTGTTAGATTTCAAATGTTATTGTGTTGATCTCAGACTTTGTTTTGGTACTTAGCTGTCTGTTTTCTTTTGTATGTGTTGATCTCAGACTTTGTTTTGGTCAAACACTATGTTTTTATCAACTCTATTTAATGAAGTCTACTAGTTGGTTGAAATTGAAGTATTGTTAATGCATGTCTTTTTTTTGACTCATTTTACTAGTTATTGTAAATGCTAACTTTTGTGTTAGTTAGACATGCATTGATGAAAATTTATGACATCTAACCAAAAAACTTTGACCCCTACATTTATCAATTCATTCAATACTACACACTTGCAAATTCATGTCCATACCAAAATATGTTCATTTCATTTCATTACCCAACTGAACACCAACAAAGTACAATTGCTAAAAGCTAAAAGCTTATCACTTAAACACTAGGAAAGCAACAAAAAAGACCCAACTGAACACCAACATCATCTTCATTTTTCTAGCTTGAACACTTTTTTCTTGTACTTGATCTTGTAATTCATTCATTGATCTTAAAAGACCTGGAATGATTTGAATGGATCTTGGAGACATAAGAGGATCATACCAATCAATAATCCCATGATTAGCAACCTATCAGCAATATAGAAAAATTAGGTCAAACAATTTAAGGGTTTTTACAATTAAGAAAAGATAATTGATTACCCTTTTTGAACAACAATAAAATCGTCTTTCTGGGTTGGTTGGAGTCCATGAAGTTTTGATGATGCCAATCGAGTTGCAAAACCGACTTCTCATTGTTGTTACAGTGTGAGTGTGTGTGTTTTCGTGTGTGAAATGTGATTTCAATGAAAGGTGTTGTGAGGGATGAATGATACCCTAAATCTTATAAACACATTGCCAGGGACATTGGTGAGACCAAAATACCCCTCACTTAAAGGCCACGTAGGACAACTTAACGGGATAAACAAACAATTGTTAGTCGGAGGGACCAAACCCGATACGGGTCAGAACCATAAGGAGAAGATCCGTTAAAATAGTTTGGGAGGGACGAAATCCGTTAAACCCGACAAACCACAGGGATGATTTATGCAATTAACTCTATTAATTATGTGTTTGTGGTTTTTAATGACTACTGAGTTAACCAAACATGTTGAGCACCTCACAATCTCACATGCTGACATGGATGGAAGATATTCTTGAGCTTTGTTGGGTAAAAATATTAATTTTAATTTTTGAGCTTGTTAATGTGCCCATCTATAATATAAATGCGTAATGTTTTATATAAGTTTAATACCTAAAATATCTTAATGTCGTTTAGGTTTGTTATGGCTCACGAGCTCAATCAAGCTTTCTATGTAAAGCTCGGGCTCGAGCTCAATTAATAAATGAGCTGAAACTTATGCTAGGGCTCGAGTTTGTTTAGACTGAGTCATGAATTGCGAAAATCATATATGATTCGTGTGACGAATCATATATGATTCGTATAACGAATCATATATGATTTCATAAAATCATATATGATTTCATAAATCATATATGATTTCATAAAATCGTATATGACTTCATAAAATCATAAAAAAAAGTTCGTCGAAAGTACATAGTGTCGCCCCTCTA
>BQNB010042481.1:16737-46101 GCA_026074375.1 Tanacetum coccineum
ATTGATTCACCTTGTTTCAACCTTTCAATGGCTTTCCACATTTCACATGCATTCGGACAAGCATCAACTGTGGAGTAGATATCGTTATCTATCCCTGTGAGAATGATCTGAACGGCTTCAGCTTCAGCATTCAGTTGATCTCATATGTCTTGTGAAACATTCTTATAGTTCTCCATATACCTCTCTATAGTTGTTTCAGAACTACCTTCAGCAACTGGAATTGTTTTCTCAACCCATTGATACGTGTATGGTGGATTTTGGAGACAATAGTGGATGAGTTCACTGTTGGGTTTAGTGTCAATGTATCTCTTGATTCTGGATTTGACATTTTGATGAAGTTGTGGTAAATGGATATCGGATCTTAAGTGTTATGAAGTGATTGATTGTGGTTTTAAATGAATTAACGTTCACGGGATTTTACAAATCTTTGATTAAAACCGAGAAAAGAATCGTATCTTTCACGGGATTTTACAAAATCAAGAAGAAACCGTGAATGAATAATTAATTGACATTTCAAGTATGATTAAGTTGATTGTTGGTTTGATTGGTTGTGATTGTTGTGTTGAGTAATTGTCCTTTTAGTCCGAATTAAAGTCCAACACAAATTCCAAAAAAAATGAAAACTGTCAATAACTCATAGTAAACGAGGGTTTTGGGCCTCGAAAAATCCGTAACCAGCTAAAGGGTGGATACAACGTAATCCGTCTCGTTTTTCTCTTCGATTTGAGAGGTCACGGGCCTGAAACGGACTTACGGATCAAAAGTTATGGCAGTTTTACTGAAACCCTTTTCTTCACACAAGATTTCTAGACAAAACGCAGTGCTATTTGTCAAAACGCAACTATCTTTGATCAAAACGCAATCAATAAATTAATTGGGCAGAGTAACGTCTAGTCAAAACGCAATGATGGTCTTCAAAACGCAACCTGTAGACAAAACGCAACGAGCAAAACGCAATGAACTTGATCAAAACGCAACGAGTCAAAACGCAATGAATTTGATCAAAACGCAACGAGTCAAAACGCAATGAATTTGATCAAAACGCAACGAGTCAAAACGCAATGAATTTGATCAAAACGCAACGAGTCAAAACGCAATGAACTTGATCAAAACGCAACGAGTCAAAACGCAATGAACTTGATCAAAACGCAACGAGTCAAAACGCAATGAACTTGATCAAAACGCAACGACGAACACCCCTTCAGATAGTCAAAACGCAGCCAAGAAAAAATCTTCAAACTTTCTTGTAAGCTACGAAATGATGTTAAAACCACTTAGTAATGATGCAAGGAAGTGATCTAAGCCCAAAAGTACAAGTCTTTAACACATTTAACCACGAAACAAAGATCAAAGTTGATTTGTTTTCTTGCTTTTTTCTTTATTTCGAACCAAAGAAAAAAAACAACAAAAACCCACGAAATTTAATCACTAAACACCCCTTTAGCTCTGGTACCACATGTTATCCCACTAGTTTAATCCATTACACAACTATGTTCTATACCAAGATGCTAGAAAGTAAGAAATCTTAGAGAGAGAAAGTAGAGAGAGAAAGATGGAATATTAGATTAGAGAGAGAATGGGAAAGTTACAAGTGAAGTGAAAATGCAACCAACACCCTTCACCAAGTGTGGTGAAGGGATTTTATACCCTAGCCTTCTAGTTGGCTCATGGGCTTTCTTAACGGGCCGGGCTTGGTTTAACTTGGGCTTTGAGCCCGAAACACGGACAATATTAGATTACAATCCAAGCCCGTTGAACCCGACTAGCCTATTACAATACAAGACCTATTTTGACTTTCTAAGACCGATAACATTCTTGTTTGACTTAATATAATTAAGGCTAACAGATTTGCTTATGTTGTTTGATATCGCAATAATGAGATAATCTCTTTCTGAGTGTTTGGTAAAACAGATTATTTAAAGTTTTAACAAGTAAAATGACCAAAAGAGACATTTCTTATAGTTATTTAAATTTGATATCTATAATTTACTTTCATCACTTGTGACATATATTTACTTCGTTTAATTTTAATTTTTTTTTACCTAAATGTATTTAATAAACCAATTTCGTATTACTAAGCCACGTGAATGTTGAAAACCAACACCTAACAAACTTTATAAACAATTAAATATATGAAGAAATATAAACCAAAATTATAAAATATAGAAAAACTGAAATAGATGGAATTATAAAGTGTAAAAATATATGATGATTTGATTAGGGAGATATTTGGGTATATTCAATTATTTATTAAGGGTGTATTTGTAAATTGTTATGCCATTTATTGATGTAACGCAAATAAGTGGTTTTGAGACATACCAAACGCAAATAAGTGATTATTCATTAGTTATTGCCAAACACAAATAATAGCTTTTTTGCATTTTCAAAACGGATAAGCTGGTTTAAAACTCAACCCCAAACACCCCCTAAATACTAAATTGAGATCAAACAGGTTGTGGAGGCCTTCAAGATCTTGACTTAAGATGACAAAGTGAAAGCTATTTTGGTAAATATTTTTGGAGGGATTATGAAATGTGACGTCATTGATAGTGGAATTGTAAACGCTGCTAAACATGTAAGTTCGCTGGTTATTTGCATAATTTATCAACTTCCCTTCTTGTTTTGTCATGCGATAGTTATTATACTTATATTTGATGGTTTTATATCTCGTTTACGTCATCTTGTAACCTGTAATCTTAATATTTTCTTAAAGAGTTAACATTATACTTTTAATGTAACATTTTTATGCATGAGCTTAACATTCTAATATGAAAAGGTTGTCAATTTAAAGTCGGGTTCCTTGGTTATAAAATGACCCAAACAGGATACAAATCCATTTTACAATGACTTAGGTGTGCAGAAAAAGTACTCCGTAACAGGTCTCAAAATGGAACAAATGAAAAAGCACATTGGTATGCTATGTAATTAACCCCAACATTTACCATTAGCATCCTGCCATTAGTTCTACTTAATAGTTATACTTAATACATTAGATATGTATCACTTCTCTTCAATTATCAATTTCAATCAACTAGTGTATTCCTTTAAATTTAAGTGATTCTTATGGATGGTACTAAATGGTAATCGGTTGAGAAATTTTATACTTATTGCAATGCTTGATCTGTTAACTTCCTTTTTATGAATCAGTTTCCTAATTGGATTTTTTGTTCTCAGGTTTCATTGAAAGTTCCTGTTGTCGTCCGTCTTGAAGGTACAAATGTTGACCAAGGAAAGAGGATTCTTAAGGTAAAGTCATTCATTAAAAGCTCTGATCATCTTTATCTAGTGACGCCATCATCCCATTGAATCTTCTAGGTTTCTTTAAGTTAGTTAGATCCTGACGCCATCACTAATTTTTTGACGTCGTTACTTTGCAATCCTGACGGCGTCACCAGTATTTCTGATGCCGTCTCCAGCCACTGTGAGCTCTTTTCTTCAACGACTTTGGTGTAGAGTTGTAATCTTGTCTATTTCTTCTCCAAATGAGCTCAAGTCACGTGTATTTCCTCCAAAAGCTTCACAAATTCTAAAAGCACAAAAAGAAACGATTAAGCATGTATTTTGGGCATATTTGCATGATTTAGGGGGTTAAATGACCCCGAAAAAGTATATAAAATGACACCTCATCATGCAGCTTGTTGGAATATGGCTCTGAATGACCCGGCGGCACCACCCCCCAGAAGCGTGGGTAAATCCTTGTTATTGGTTGACTACATAGAGGGAAACATACTCTCACAAGGTACAACCAATTTATGAGACCAAGTACTGGGAGAAGTCCACATGTCTAACAACTCTTTTTCCACCCAAGCATCATGTCCAGGTAGGCCGTCTAAGGAAGAAAAGAAAGAGGTCTAAACATGAGGATGAACCATTTGTAAAAGATGGCAAACTGAGCAGGAAAGAAAGAAACATTATATGTCAATCCTGTGGAAACACTGGACACAATAAGGCAACATGCAAAGGACAAGGTCGAAAGGCAACAACAGGTAGTTATTTGAGCTTCAAGTTATAAGTGTGTCTTTGATCTAAACATCATAGAACAATTTAAAAGGTTATTTTTTTAATTTAGGTGGCAACAATGCAGAAGCCAATGGTAGTGCATCTAGGCAAGCACACTAAATAGTTATTGCAGTTGGTCAAGATGGTTCAGGTGGATCAGGTGCTAGTGCTGTTATAGGTTTGTCTACTGCTACAGGTCAAGGAGGTGCAGATGGTCCAGGTGGTGCAGGTGTTAGTTGTCAAGGTTCATCCCATACTAGATGAGTACAAACTAAAAGAATTAGTCCATAAAAAAGAACTCTCACTCAACCGACAAGTCAACCTTCTACCAGTTCTCAAGTGCCAGTGAGTGAAACAAGGAATGCAGATGGAAGAGAAATGGGTAACGGTATACCAACACAGTCAAGTGCAGCAGGTGGTGCAAGTGAATGGTCTTTTTTATAATTCTAAAAACTAATATATTTCAGGAGAGCATGTAATTCAAGTCCACATAAGTGACAAACATCAAAGTCCACATTTGTGGCAACTGTCTAAGTCCTTTTAGAGGCAAACATAAAAATCCACTTAGGTGGCAAATGGATAATTTCACTTGTTTAGGACTGATTTAAGCTATTTGTGACATGTTTTACTTATTCTGGAAAAAACTAATTAGTAGCATGATAGGTTATACACAGTTGGTCCATGGATAATTTCACTTGTTTAGGACTGATCATAAGAGTTTATACACACTTGGACCTTGATGTTATAACCAGGTTTGCCCGTTTGGTCCCTATTTAACATTGATTGTTGGGTGTTACACTTGTAACTACGTTTTATATTTGCATTGGCGGACAAAAGGGTACTTTCTTAGCGGGCTAATCTCTTGGTGGGAAAATGAAGAATTGTGGTTTTCCTTAAATGATTAGTCCCTGAAACCTAATTACACCATTGGACCGGCCAATCCCCAGATACACAAGTGGACCCTCAAACCCAAAGTATTTAAATCGATACCAGATTTACCATTCTTACACACTGTATTTCACCCGTTGATTCTCACCCAGCAATCTTAATAATTCAAAACATATCGGTAGTAAGTGATAACGGTAATTTTCCTACGATCGACGAAGAAGACTTGCCCTCTGATTCTCTCCCAATAATCGTTATAACTAAAAACAAGTCGGTAGTAAGTGACAATGGTAAGTTTCTCATAGTCGACGAAGAAGACTTGATTTTTAAGAGAATTTCACCTATGGCTGAAGAAATCATGGTAATGTTATGCGAGGGTATTGGAAAACATTACATTAGATAGTTTAGTTGTTATTTATATTGTTGATTGATTGACATACAACTCGAATCAAACCATTTTATAAGCAAAGTTTTAAAACGGATAATTAACCAATATACTATTTAACCCCCTTCTAGTTTCCTACAAACCAGACATTAAATTATCATAAACATGGCTAATACCTAAAGGTATTAACCCATAGTCATTGTAACAATACACAATATCATAGACGAATGATTAAATAAACAAACGTTATGCTAACCGAACGATTATAGCGAAGTATAGAGATTACAAGAGTTTTCCTATTGAATTGATTGCAGGACCATCTTTGCTTCTAAATTGCCTGTAGATCGTACTTGGTGGTTAAAGGCTTTTTATGCATACCGGAAACCGAATTTTAGGTTTTTTATTTATAGGCTCTGACAAAAGGTCAATACGCCATATTGGAGGGATCCAATATGGACTATTGGGGTAACTTGGCGTTGGCTCTATGATTATTTTATTCTGTAATATTCATTAACCACCACTGAATATGGCGTATTGAGGTCTTTAGATAAGTCGTATTGCCAATACGGAGTATTGAGGTATTTGGATACGGAGTATTGACAATACGGAGTATTGAGGTATTCGGATACAGAGTATTGAGATCTTTGGATACGGATTATTGGCTGTAAACGTGGTTCTTCTGAATGTTGACCAAAGTTTCATATACGGCGTATCTGCTGATGTGGATACGACATATTCTTCAAAGTCAGGCAGTTGTCTTGAATTCGTCTAAGTCTTGGGGTACGAAGTATTTGTCTAGAATGATACATCGTATTCTTCAGATTTAGTAGACTTTCTCGAACTTCTTCATTTATGATCTAAAATACGTTCTTTTCACCAACTTTTACCAAATGTTCGATAATAACTGAAATTTATATAAATAAGCGATTAAGTATCAAATCATATACAAAACAATATTAAACAAGAAATATGAATGGGATAAATGATGCTAATAATATGACGTTATTTGATGTCATCAAATACCAGCAAGACGTGGTATTATCCTAATGGACTTCACAACATAATTATCAACTTGATTGTTTTAAGATAAAAACAGGATTTGGGTGGTGGTGGTTATCTTAGGGACTATGTGAGGGTTGTTGCTGGGACGGACGATGGGGGTAAGTTAAAGATCGGAATCGTCTATATCAAGGGCTTGTTCCCATTCATGATTTGATGGTGAATTCATTTTTTAGTGGATGACTGCAATACTGCTTTACTTTGTTAACAATTTACACTAGTCTTAAATAGGGTGTAAGGTAAACTATGTTGACTTTTTTGCCCAAATATTCACATGTACTGTTCTAAAAATTGAATAGGCTTCTCTATGAATTTGGTCCCTGACGTTTATGGTTTTTAACTACACTAGTACACCTTCTATATTTAGTCCTTTCCCGTTTACCCGCCCATATATTCTACAGCCGTTCACATAAATAGAGAAAAACCTAAGACCACCTCACATGCCATCTTCATCTAAATAGTTACACTTTCACTTGGTTTCCAGAAAATTGTGAAAAAACTAACGATACCATAACATCTTCACATGGCTAATAATGAAACTGAATGTTCACCAAGTAAAGTATGTTTATCAGACTCTGATAGTGAGTTGCTGATACCAACTTCATGGTCTGATGAGTCTAAGAATGAAAAAAGGGCAAAGGTGAAGAAAAGAATTCGAATGGAAGAGATTCTTGTTTGAGATTGACCTTAAGTTCGTCATTAATGCCTTTGATTTAGACAAAGGCACCAAGTCAATGATAGAGAAGGTTAGCTAGGAACACGTGTGTGAAGAAGAGGTGCCTTTGAACAAAAACATAGGAAAACAAAGTGGTGATCTTGTAGAGATGCCAAGTGAAGCAGTGGAACAGGAGATGGATGATCATGTGCCTGATGAGATTGATGGTGCTAAGTGTGAACAGCTTCCAAACCATGTTGTTAAGAAAGGTAACCTTCAATTTCTGGTTTGTAAACAGGTTGCAAACCATGGTGGTGATGAACTAGTGGACAAATAAAGACTACTAAAGAGGAAAAAGGTGTATGCTGAATAGATGGATGATGCATTTACAGAATACGAACGTCAATGATGAGAATGCAAAGAATGGGTCGTTTTTGTGCTATCTTGTATTACTAATGTTTTGGATCTTCAATTACCCTGTATGTATTTTTTGTATTTTTTTGTATGTATATGTGGTATGTTTAAGAGAATGAAGTTACGAAAGCTTACTGCAACTTGTTTTCATTATTTTGTCTCCAAGGTAACAACGTATGTCAAACAAAGTAGTGGTCAAACACCGTTGGAAAAATTACAAGGTCTTTGGTTTAGACAAAACGGGTGAACGGGTGTCAGTTTAGGGATGAATAGTGTAATTTATCCATAAAACAACTACAATACCAACAAAACATTATAGTAAAATGATTCATTCATTAACAACCAAAACTTGCAATCGTACATTCATAAAAATATCAAAGACAAAAATTTTAACAAAAAATAACCCAAAAGCAAAAAAAAACACAACCCCACAAGCCGACCATCTCCGGGGTACAGAGTTTAAAAAAAATCAACCTCCTTATGGATCTGAAGGCGAAACTATAAAACTACCTTCCTCATCTCCATCGCCTTAATCAGATCATCCTTCTAAAGACCCTTGCGTTCCTCCCTTATTTTATAGGCCTCCAAATTTCCCTGCAAATGTTTAAGCTCTTGTATAAACGAACACCTTTCATCTATACTTTGAACCAACTGCATTGTTAAATTGGAAAGTTCATTTGCTAGCTGAGCTTCCCATTGCGTCTGCATGTCAAAATAAACGAGAAATTGCTCTCGTAGCTTCGTAGAATTTGCTAAAACCTTAAGTTCCTCCAGATGAACAAATACATGATCAGCAGCCATAGAGAAAGTTGGGTTTTAGGATATTGAAAGGGTTCATAAAGTTAAGGTATGTATGTGTGTGTTTTTGAGATGAGGGACGATATGCGAAGTGAATTTAAATATAAGTGAATATATGGATATTAATCGACTACACAAACAAAGAGTCGAAAATGCAATTATTACATTGGGAAGGTAAATGTAAAACACGGCTAAACGGTGACAACACATCATGAAATGATTTCAAGGACCAATCGTGCAAGTAACATGTAGAACATTTATTGTGTATTTGGCGCGAAATAGAAAACCAATAGAGCATTAAGAGACCAACGTGCAAGTTACAAAAACAATAACAATACCACTGGGTAACCCAACAAGCAATGGTCATAAAGTCTCCGCCTTTTTACCAGACAAAAAAACAAACAAAGGCTACGTGTCGATTCCAAAAGGTTATACCCATATTACCATCAGTCCATCACATAGCATACAGATATTAATCTATCTCTCTCTCTCTAAATTTTTTATGATAATTTTGGTAATTCGAATTTGGGTTATTTTGGAGGTGGAGGTCTTTAGGTTGGGATTGTAGTCATTTTCTTCAGTTACTGCACAAGAGAGTATTGATTTAAGGTTTGACATTGTTCTGTTTTTTTTGCATTGTTGTTGTTTACTTGCTGTTTTTTCAATTTGGTTTATGGTGTTTTAGATTGCTTATGTTGACGATGTTAGGGTGTTTCATAAGGTTAGGGTAAGTATTTGGTGAATGCATTGTTAGAAGTAGGAGTAATTAGGGGTTTTGAAGTATTTTTTTAATTTAGTTTATGGTTTACTGGATGCCCTTTGTTGATAAGAAATTAGGAGTAATTAGGGGTTTTTTGTATAGATTAAGAAGTGTGAAATTTTTTGCTCTAAAGATGAATTCTTAGGGTTCAGTCTTGACGGCGTTCTTTTGTCGTAAATATGAATTTCTTTGATTTTCAAATTAGCGCTTTGTTTTAATTTTGGGGTTTTGATAATTTCGTTATTTGATACACTCATTTTTTTAAACAGAAAGAAAAGAGGAAAGAAACCATGTTGGTGGTTCAACTTGGCTTGACCTTTTGGCGAAGCAAGCTTAATAAGCTTGCAGCCATGGCGGGGTCAGTCCACTTTTTTCAACTGAGATGTACTATCCGACACTTGATCAGATGGAGTATTTATTTGGTTAGAACAAATTTTAATGCATTGCCATTTAAAAATAAAAACTATCGAAAAAACTATGATCACACGAGTCGCTGTAGGTTTATCAACAGATTTTTTGTATGTCGGTCATTTGTGGATTTTTTTCATAGCCTAATAGAGCTGGGTGGGGAGGCGGTACTAGCTTCTAGGTCAAATATAGGCTTTACTCCCGGCAAACACCTGTATAAAGTTGTATATGCTACGTGTCGATTCCAAATGTTATACCATATTACCATCAGTCCATCACATAGCATACAGATATTTATCAACAAATTCCATTGTATATGTGAATACCCCATTGTTATAAGGTGTGTGTATTTGATTGGTCATGCTACTTTGTGTTTTATTTTTGCTTCAATCGTGTAGATTGAGTCTTTGTTCTCCAACAACTTCAGTGGTTGATTCTGTAGGTTGACTATTTTGTTGTGTAACAAGCTGGATTGTTGGCTTTTGAATATCTTTGGGTTGTTTTCTGTTTTGTTGTATGAACTGTATTTGATAGCATGTTGTTGCAATCCTGTAGGTAGTCATAACATGTTGCTGTGTTGTTTTTTTTTGTTTTGTTGAAATGTTGTATGTGGTGCTTGCTAATTATCAGAATTGCATGAGGTATAGTTCATAACATCTTGCTTCATTGTGTTATATGTTTGTTCCACTGTGCTTTACGGATGCTTTGTTGGTTTCGTTCTAAATATTTGTTGGGGCTTTTGGATACTTTCTAAATATTTACTTTTTTGGTTGATAAACTATATTACGAAACACCTTATGTTGTTCGTCATGTTGTTTTAAAACTGTTTGTTTTTAAAGATGTTTTTGCTCTTACTTTCGGCGGTTGTTGGTGGTTGTATCTGTATAGATAACTAGATAAGTATGAAAGGGAAAAAGAAAATTATACCTAAAACTGATATTTTTAAGCAATCTGAAAACCGAATACCAACCTTTATTTTCAACCAACAATATGACACGCCGCACTGTTCGGCTGTTAGTATTGGACAGTCATCTGCATATGGTGAGTGTTTTGATTCGGAAGGTGTGTCTCAATTGTTGCCTCTCTCACGTGGTACTGAAGAAGTTCGTGCTTCTCAACCGAATAAAGGTAATTGAAATCTGATATATGTTTGTTGAGTTCTGTTTTTTTTAATTTCCTCTACTGTGTGGTTTTATGTTTATTACGTTGTAGTAACACCATCAGAAGTCGGCGGAATTACCGCGATTTCATTTCGCGGTGACAACGTTGGTTGGGTTCATTTCCAATTCTTCTGGATATACGGCGTCAAAGCATGTTCCATTGCGGGAGCTACTTTGGTATTCGATTATTGCTGATATGTAGATCACGGAGATGAGTCTTAGTCTTATGCTTAACTCAGTTGGATTCTATCAGGTATGCATTTTCAAGTTTCTTTGTTTAATGTTCTACTGTCATTTCAATGATTTTGTCCCAAGTGTGTCGAAATGTGACGTTTTTTTAGTAGACAGCTCACACATTCAAAACTTGCTATCTAAGCGTCTCACTGTGTTGGGTTTACATTCATCTATAAAAGTTTTTTTTTTCTATTATTATGAGTTTTGAGCCTACCCGGTTCTTGCGAACGGAGTTTACATATGTTTCCTTTATTATGTCAGCCGCAAGAAGGGTGTGAACATTACCTGAAGTAGCTTTTACCGGAGACGCTACACCTGATCTTATTGTTGTCACTGAAAATACTTATGTATTGAACGCCAAGATTCGCGTACGTGGACACATATTTATGTGAGGTAAAATATCCCCGTTTTAGTTATCTGATATTATAAGCGTTTTCTTCATTACCTGATAATGACAGTGTAACGTATTCTGATATACATAAACACAAATCTTTATATTCTCCCCTGGAGTCTACTTTTGACCTTTAACGGTCAAATGGTTAGCCCTATATCTTTCAGAGAAATGATGATTGCATTAATCTAAGAAATTGGTACTTTTAACCAGGGTAATTTGAGTTAGTTATTTGAGTTAAAAGATAATAGAGGTAAATTTGCAATATGTCATCTGATTTTAAAAGTCAATGTGGACTTCGTCAAATGGGACAGATTTAGGCGTTTGTGTATAAATATTTACGGTTTCAGTTTCTATAAATATGTAAAATCCGAAATGCATATAAGCAGCGCAGTATAAGAAAGACCTAATTAATCTGTGCAGAACCATTGTATCCCCCACTGCTCATGAAATCGACTGTTGCTTCTTCACACCATGGTAACAAGCAATGCAACTGAGTAAAGCCACACATAATGAAAGACCAGGTCGGAACAAAAGCAGGGTATAAATCTGTCTGGACCAAGTCAGAAACCGGGTTAACACAGCGAAACAGGTGGGGATGTCAACTTTGGTAGGCTGTCACTAATATAATTTGCGACGAGGGTACAGTGACGACCCTAACTTCCCAGAATTTGGCAAAAATAAGCATAACGGAAATTCTTACATTATTCTTTTGTAGGTTGACCATCCTGTCATGGAGTGGATAGCTGAAATTAATCTGCCCGCAGCACAAGTTGCGGTTGGAATGGCCATTCCTCTTTGGCAAATTCCTGGTATGGTTGACTTTTTGTAGTGAAAACTCCAAGTAATTCAAATTATTTGCTTTTGTACATTATTTTTTCTTTAACCACTCGCGACTTATTTTTTTTAGAAATAAGACGGTTCTATGGAATGGATAATAGTGGAGAATACAATGCTTGGAGGACAACGTCGGTTAATGCATCCCTGTTTGACTTTGACAAAGCAAGAGTCCATCAGGCCAAAGGGTCATTGTGTTGCTGTACGTGTGACAAGTGAGGATCCTGATGATGGTTTTAAACCCACTGGCGGGAAAGTTCAGGTTCGAAAAAAACTTTCCTATAATATTTCTTAAAAAAATAAAAATACTCTATGCATGGGCTTATTTACTAACTTGAATTTAAACTTACAGGAGCTGTTTTAAAAGCGAGTGGAATTCGTGGACTTATTTTTCTCTCAAGGTACGGCCGCTTTTTAGTTATATCTTGATTTTTATTACCTGAATTCAAGACTAAACTTTATTTACAAACACCTCTTGAAATTTGCAGTCAGCATGAGGCATTCACGAGTTCTCAGATTCTCAATTTGGTAAAAAGATGAAACCTTTTTTTACGGAACCTGACTTTTACGAGATTCTTTAAAACACGTTCATGTTTTTATTTTCATTTTATTTCTTTATTTTCAGGTCATGTTTTCGCTTTTGGAGAGTCAAGAACGTTGGCTATTGCAGATATGGTTCTTGGGTTGAAGGAAATTCAAATTCATGGTGAAATCCATACTAATGTTGATTATACAATCGATTTGTTACATGTGAGCATTTCACGATTCACAAGTCACAATCTTTTTCACTTTTTATTTATTTTTTGAATTACTTAAAAGGTACAATCTTTTTATAGGCTCTGGATTATAGAGACAACAAAATACATACGGGTTGGTTAGATAGCCGAATTGCTATGCGGGTTAGAGCAGACAGACCTCCATGGTATCTTTCAGTAGTCGGAGGTGCTCTTTATGTAAGTACATTTATAATACATTTTGCTTCCTGTAATCATCGTCTTTTCAAGTACTCTGACTCACAGTTGACTTTTGCTGACCGCAGAAAGCTGCTGCCAGAAGTGCAGCCATGGTCTCGGACTATGTTGGTTATCTCGAAAAGGGTCAGATCCCTCCTAAGGTATCACACATTTCGATACATCAAGTTTTCGTTTTTTATTTCGTCATGTGAGCTTTTCTGATTAGCTTATTTTAAACTTGCAGCATATATCATTGATCAATTCTCAAGTTAGTTTGAATATAGGAGGTAGTAAATACACGGTAAGTAACATCATAAATGCCTATTCGTTTTACGTTTGTTTTGTTTCTTATAATTTATGCGTTTTTTTCCTAGATTGATCTTCACCTTAAAGCAGGATCAAGGTGCATTAGACGTTGGGGGAAAATGGCGTAATGGATGTTGTTGGAATTCAGTTGAGTGCTCTGAAACTTATGATATTATATACTTTGGTTAATTTCTTTGCAACCGTTAAATAATATCCAATACGTGATCGGTTTTCATTGCTATTGACAGAGTATACAGAAGCCCGACGATCTTACCAATCAGGACAGTGTACTTGACTTATCTTCTGGCAAAAAAACAATATAACCCAAATCACCTGTGCAACGTGGCTAGCCTTTCTTCTTCATCCGTGATTGCATTTATTATATGACTGCATGTGGTTAACCATTTATTGATATATATGTTCTTTGCCTCTTTCATAACAGCTGCTCCAAGACTTCCAGAACAAGATGATGTCTATCAAGAAAAAAGCCACTCATATTGATGAATCGAAAACATCTCGCAACAATCTCATGTTTAATTAAATGCAAAGATGTCTGAAAGTATGCTCCGATATGCAGGAAGATAAATGGCATCTGATACTCAAAGATCACCAACAGTCTTCTTTTGTTCTATTTTGAATCTGTGAACAATGATCCGTTAGATGCAAGCACATATATGTATGTAAACATAACTTAGGTTACTTTCACTGTGTTAATTAGCGATAAATTCATCCAGAAAAATGGACTGTTATGAAATGTCGTTAACGATTGCGCCGCCCAATAATCACCCCGCAGCGAAGCGCGGGCAAATACCCTCGTATAATACATTTTAGAGCCGTCAAACTTTAGAGTTCCTCTAGAAAAAAAATTCTTATTTTCTTTATTTTTAGTTTTGTAAAAATCAAAGGGAATTTAATTTTTCATAAAACATAAAAAATACAATATCTTTTATATAATAAAAGAATTACATCATTTCGTAGTTCTCTATCAAATTAAATCTTATGAGAAAAAATTGGACCAATCAGAACGCTTGATTTTGCCACGTTAGCAAAATCGTGCGATCTGATTGGTCAATAAAAAGTCAAAATTGAACCAATTTGGTCAAAATTGAAAATTTTTGGTGAAGAAATTTGATGGAGAAAAAAACACATAAAAATATATGTGTTAAATTTGTGAAAACAAAAATCTGAAAAGATAATTAATAAAATTTTAGTGGTTTAATTTTAAATAAGTTATATAGAGTGAAGTGTATATTTATAAATTTACAAGTTTTATTATAACTTTAAAAATAAACAAATAACCCCTTAAACTTTATACCCTTAGACTTTATATTTTAAAATAAATCAAACTTAAACAATTTCTTACATCCAAACAAAGATTTAACAAATTTAATCACATTACAAATCTACCCGAAGACTTTTTGGTGGATTTTTATTGTCGGTTTGAAATCATGTTGTACAACCAAATAGAAAAACACCGAAGAACATAAATTATCGTAAATAAAGAAAAATGGTTTTCTAGCTATTCATTGATGGGTTCGAAAGAATTGCATTTTTCTCTTTTGGTTTAATTTGAATTTCTCAAAAAGTCTTTATTCCATTGACATGTGTGTATCTATACTACTATATAAAGCATTTATAATGTGGGACCCATTAAAAATTAAGATAAGGAGGTGCAATCTTGACCATCCATCTCATTTTTGGGAATCACATCAAAAAGTGACATGTGTCACATTTTGATTAAAAAATCACCTTTATTTTCAAATTGAAATATCTTTTTATCAATTTAATTTTATTATGATCTAATTTCACCATATTTTTTAAAATTTTGTGCTCTTTAATTCAACATACATTTTGTTATATTTTATAATTTTTTTATTTTTTACATTTTTAGTGGGTTTATTTTATGTTGATTTATATTTTTTACTACTTTAATCTTAATTAAATATAAACTTGATACGTTAAAACTATATACTTTCGGAGAGTGTGTTGTCTCTTTACATGCGAGAATGATGATGTTAATATGGTGTTGCGGGAAAGCTACGGGAAACCCAAACGAACACATACAACGAACACATACATTTAAAGTGTTGTGAAACGAAATTACTAAGCGGGTAGGAAATTGCGTAAAGAGTTGAGTTAGTAAATTTTCTATTACAGCCGCTATGCGCGGGTAACCAACTAGTAATATATAATTTGGCTTAGAACCTGAATATATGCTACTAAACTATGTTCTACGCTGCCCAAGAACAGATATACAATTTGTTCTACAATGTATGAAACGGAACTACTGTTTACTTCTATAACCATCTGAACTGAAAATTATGGTTCCCATATGTTAAACCTTCAAAAAAGAGCATAATGGAAAGGCTAAAAGGTTGTATAGATGCTAAGGTACCCCAACTATTCTGTATGTTTAGGTACTTGCTTGCACTTCGTTAAGGCGAACCAGTTCCTTTTCCCAGTTTAAACCGTTCATTTGACGTCCAAATGGTACAATCAGGTTATACCTGAAAACCTGCCAGATTGATAAGTCAAATTAGATTCCGGTAGCAAATGTGGCAATCTCAGAAGTACTCGTAATATATGTTGATAAGGGTTTGATTTGGTCCATAAGGTTTCTCTGCTTCTTATTCTATTGAATAATTTAGCAATCTGCGAATGGGTAGGGCAGGAGAGCTGAGTAACGGGCCGGGAGGTGGGAGACAGGACAGGCTTTTTATATATGCATTTCAAGCCATAACTTCTCAAATAATCAATAAATGAAGTACGAGTATAAAACCTACGTTATAAACCTGATGCCCAATTTAATAGAATAAATTGATTTATGGTAGAAACTGCCCAAGCCCGATTGTCTAACAGAAACATTGTGGACTTGCAACTTGTTTGGCTGATTTTAACCCATTAGAAATCAAATCTAATCCAGTTTGCCCCATTTTCAAGGGCTGGAATTTCCACCACTATTACGCCCACAGAACTTGTGAACAAGCGTTGGTAAAACTTAAAAGTTAACAAGAATGATTTCATTCTTTGACTTATTAGTTTATTATTTAGGGTTAATATACAAAGAAGTTACTAAAGTTTGCGTAAATGTTCGATTACGTTACTAAAGTTTAAAACGTTACATATAGGTTACTCAAGTATACATGGTTATTGTATGAGTTACTGAACCTATAAAAATATTTGTAAACATCACTGAACTTGTAAAAACGCGATATTTATGTTACTTGGCTTATCCGAAAATATGCGTTCAGGTTACTCGATTAACACTGAAAATATTGAAGTGTGTGCTTCCTATAAGTTCAGTAACCTATTTGTAACGTTTTAAACTTTAGTAACGCAATCGAACATTTACGCAAACTTTAGTAACATTTGTGTATAATAACCCGAAGGACAAACTTGACTAGTCTCTTCCTAGCTTCATCTATCTTTTATCTTCTGCCTACATTTTAGGAGATATGGAGTCTCTCATGGTATTAACTGGTATACCACATTGAAGATCCAGAACTGTTCATATCTGATCTTAATTTGCTTCCTTAAAAAACTTCTAAATGGAAATGATGGCAACTAGCCTCCCTCGTCTGTTTTACCTCTAAATTTGGTTTATATAAAGTGTCAACCTTCTTGTTTAAACATAACACTATTCACGAAATTAGAATAACATCCTAACCAATGACCACACCTTTACCTATAGCTACGGATATAAGCAAACTACTGAACCATAACTACGCAATTGTTTACAACCATCATTGTACATGTTTATACCCAAGACTAAACATGCGGAAAATGAAAATCAAATATGTAAAACGAAGATCAAAAGACGCAAAAAAGTGAATCTAATGTATACAACTTTTTGAATCACCATATTAAAGACATAGTCTAGCAACATAGTTTTGGTTATTAATCCAACTCACTAATTATACTAACGTTTAACAAAAGATTTTCAGCTCAACTCTATCCAACCATCTGCAACATGTACTAATACATTACCTGTTTTGACCAATTACGTAACCCTATAGACACTACCAAAAAATAGCGATTTTCATCCCGCCGGCTGCCACCTCTACTAATGACGATGTTCATTAAAATGTGAACTACTAATACTATAGTTCTATCATATCTAACCAATTACTTATTTCTTATAATTTATAATATTTATATTTTTGTAAATAACATGTTTGTCGGTCGACCTGCCTACTATGCTACTTCTACCAACTACAAAGTCATGTCAGCTTACAAAAATGAATCATGCAAATACAGGATATCATTTACCTTATTGTTAATGCTGCGGATTTGAGCTTTCAAAGAATCAGAATATTCGTTCCACTTGGAGATATCTCCACTCTCCTTGCAAGCACAGGCTTTCTTTAAAGTTAACCGCCAGTCTGCAATGTCACTCCTGATTCCTTTATTAAGCTCGACCCACTCAGGTGCACAATTGTTCTTTGACAGTATCCGGTATAATGTGTCCTCGGCTGGATCGGCATGAGGATTGCTGTTTAAGTTCAGGGGTTTCCCCTTCCCTGAAAGATTCTCAAAATGGCCCTCCTCCATGGATTGCCAAATTCTTCGCTCCACAACATTGACAATATCGGTTTCCGTCCTGATTAAAATGACAATAAAATCAGACTGTGAAGAGTATGGAATGTTTGGGTTCACACTTTGGAACTATTAATATTATGTCAACAGAGTATGTACGAACATACCTAAGATACGACAAAGGCCAATCAGTCAAAATATATGATCATTATTCATGAATTAAGATGATCATTTTGAAAATGCGCATGTAAAGCCTAAAGTCTAATCACCTCCCCTGAGGCCTAGATGTTTACACAGGTCGTATTAGTTGAGACTGTCATGAATTGATCATATAAATGATTCATTTACCAGATCAACTACACTTGGGCAAAGTGCAATAACAGATGTTTGCAATCCTGTATTGATTGGGAACTTCACTCTCTGCGTTTTATACTACTACTTTGCTATAAGAAAACTTTCTGATTAGAGGTGTTTGTGTCAAGCTTATCCAGGGGCGGAGCCACAGTTAGGGGAGGCTGATAGTGCTTAATGCAGAAAATCATAATGATGAGGGGGGCTCAATGTAAAAAACTTGTAGAAAAGCGACTCACGATATAGATAATTAATGAATAAAATAGGCTGATTAGGGGGGGCTCAGCACCCACTAGTCTCCCTACTAGCTCCGCCCCTGAGCTTATCTAAATAGCATAAGTTTTTGTACGGGATTATCTCATTGAGGGTAAATTGACTAAGATGAACAAACAACTCAGTAGAGGAGAAGAACAAAGAAAGCATGAGCAAACAGAAAGTTTAAACGCCAGAGTTAGTGAGCTAAAAACGAGCTACAAACAACCTTAAGTAGCTTAGATCCATCGAAACACTCAAAAAAGTTGATCGCATTGTTGGTAAAATACTAAAGTCTTGGTGTAATACTTCCAAAACTACATAGTTACGCTACACTTGCTTGCCTCACAAGTCATAATAATCAACCTAATGCATAAACACACCCATGTAGATAAAACATCGAGTAAGTTTCTTACAACAGCACCATGCACTATGAAAATCATAAGTGCCTACATTTTATTCCACATTATACCTTTTTTGTTACCAAATACTCCTCCGTTTCATTTTTTCTGTCTATGATTTGTCCCAAAATTATGGTCCACTACTAAAAGTAGTAGTTAAAATTGATCAAGTGTACCCTATTCTCACAATTTAAAATTATAATTTAGAAGCTTAACTGAAATCATTGATTAATGTCAAAGGATAAAACAGTCTTTCTTTATCAACCGTTTGCCAAAATCATAGTTGTAATTGATGCATTTTCTTTAAATGTGTTTTCGTCAGGTGAGAATAATTTTGGGACCGAGAGAGTAATCTTATTCGGGTTGAGCCGATTAACCCGAATGCTAAAAAGGGTCGGTGTCGTGTTTAATATTAGTGGCTTATTCCTGTTCGAAAAACCTAAAGCATAAAGAATGTGTTATAAGAATATAATTAGTTTTGGATTATTCAATGCAGACCACATTACTTTCTCGTATAAAGTATCACGTTTTCTAAATTTTCTCAAGTTGTTGCTACTGCCGCATCACTTTTTTTGAATGGAATGCGTTTTTTGTAATTTTTGCCTACTGCCTTTTCTTTTTTGCTCAGACCATCTCCAATCTTGGCTCCAAACTCCACAATCATCTCCATCTTCAAATATGGAGTTTTGAAGGAGAAATTATGGAGATATACATCTCCAACCTTTGCTTATTATATATGGAGAAAATTTTGGAGGCGACGATATTTCCTCCAAATATGGAGCAACACTATTCATTCTTCCAAAAATTTAATTTGCCATTTTAATGTTTTTCTTTATCATCTGAACTTATTAGTATTGTATTAAGATAAATCAAGTTAGTAACTTATTAGTATTGTATTAAGATAAGTTAAGTTAGTATGCAATTTTCTATATACAAATTATTTTCTTTGGTTATAGTATTGTTTGTAAGTACATGAAGTAACTTAGTGTTAAAATATTTGGAGTTTTGATTTTTGGAGTTAATGGTTGGAGATGAATTTCTTTATCATTGTTTCGGGGGTGTTTGATTAAACTTATACGCGGCTTATGAGCTTATTTATTTATCGGCTTATATTTCATAAGCCCAATTTTCTGGCTTATTTTCAGACTTATGTGCTTATATAAGATTATTACGATGTGATAAAACTTATATAAACCAATGAGTCCCAAAATAAGCCGGCAAATTGGGGCTTATGAAATATAAGCCGAAATCAAATAAGCTAGTAAGCCCAATAATTTGAAGTGATAATTAGAGAAAGAATACCTAACATTATTACGCTGACCACGGAGTTCAGGTGGAAGCTTCCGGTCATTAACAGCATCAATGACACCCGACAAACGATCTGATTTCTTCTTCTCTACTTTCCGGCCAGCCGCCTCACCGCTGTCCGACAAAGATGAAGCCCATCTAACCTTTGACAAACAAGATGGTGATGATGTTGTTACCGCTCTACGGAGTTGGCTCGCCATCGGTGATGTGGCGGCAACCAATGCCTTGGGTCGGTTTAGCAGTTAATATTGAATTGTGTGTTGAAAATGAGGTGAGGTGGAACACGTGGCGAGATATGGAACACCACTTAACACGTTCACTTTTCAGTCATTGGCATTTGTTTGTTTTTTCGGGGGTGTTTGGTACGAGGGGTATGGGTAACAAAAAGAAGGAATGAATTTTGAGCGGTTTGGTTTCAAGGTATAAAATGAAGAAATGCTTTCATTTTTAATATAGTTGTTTGGTTTATCGGTTTGATTTTTAAAATAGGTAGGAAACTTATAAAATTAGGCTTTTTTTATTCTCACATGAGTTTACAAACTTATTACCATACCCATATCCATAGTCATTCTCGTATACACATCAAACCCCCCGTTATTGTATTTCTTTGATTGATAGGTTTGGTATTCGAATGTGGGTATTAAACCCATCAAAAGTATGTAATCTCTAAACCCATCAAAAGTGATGGGTATGTAAACCATGCCAACTCCCTTTCCGAAAGTGATTCTATTGTTTAACTAAACGCCCCTTTCGAGTTTTTATTTAGTTATGCACTCTTCTGTGGTAAATTTTGTTTTTTGTTGAAGCAATAATATTAGGGTAACTGGACGAACACGAACATAACCTAATTCATTCGTTCTTTTAATTTTAACTGGGAAATGAGCCGAAACAAACTTTTTAACAAATGAATTTTGTTGTTCATGTGCCTCTATTAGAAAATAGGTAAATGTTTAGTTTGACTTTTCAAAGTCAAACTGGTTCAACTTTAACTTTAATTATTTTTTTTGTTTTATATAATAATTGATGCAAAATATATGAATGAATTGTGTTTTGAATATTTTTTCATTATTATAATTTTCATCAAGTATTATAGAACACAAGAAAAAAATATTTAAGGTCAAAGTTGCCAAAGAAGGAGTTCAAAAAGTCAAACATAATACTTATATTGGAACAGAGTAAATAAGAGATTAAACAAATAAACATGAACGAGGCGTTCGTACCCGTGCGTTGCACCGGACTTGTTTTTAGAAAAAATCGGACTTTTACTTATGTGAAGCATCGTATAACTTCATAAGTGTTTATGGCATAATGTTGGTTTATGTATAAAAAACAAGTTATGTTAATAAAATTGAAAGACTCATTTAAAGGAATTGTTGTACTAATTTGGGTAAAAACATAAATCTAACAAATTTGTTACAAATTTAAGGGTGGAATCTGCGAGAAGTTGTCGTGGCAGATCTAATTTTTTGTTGACGGCAGATCCAATATCAATAATAGCTCCATGCCTCACTTTGTCTACAACATAGCTACCGGTATAGATTGTCGGTTCTTCTGAATTCATCCCTACAAAATAATATAGACTAATTTAGATGAATACGGCTATCACATTTGCTACTGATTTTGATGGTTGTGTAAGAAAGAAAAGTAATACTAAACAATAACATTACTTATCGATTAGAATTAAGAAGTTGCAATGTGCCCAGGTTACTTTTTAATTTATATCCATCCCTCTCTCTCAAGAATCAATGCTGGAATCAAATCTCAACAAAACCCCATTTGATCTGACTCAACATCTTTAAACGTTGGTGGGTTTGCAAAAATATTTAATCTTTGAGCGTTTTTAAAAATTTTGGTCATCAAAACCACATATGTTTTGTAAAATATTCAACTAACAGATTTGTGGGTGGGTTTAATTGATGGGTTGGAGATACCAAGGTGGTTTGTTTTTAATTGCAGGCTGGTTTGGTGCAGATAATGGCTATAATTACCGATTTCATGCTTGTGTGGCTTCCTACTCCAATTGTTTCGCTTAGACCACCCGTTGCTATAAGTGTTAATTTAGTTACTAAGTTCTTTTCTAAATGCCCTTATAATGCTTTCCAGGTAAATCAGTTAGTCTAGTACGCATATTTACTTGATTATTATTACCTATTTTCTAAACAAAAAATCTCCACCGATGAGTTTTTGATGAAGCGACTTTGACTATTTTACATCCATATGCAGATTGCTTTGGCGGGTACACCCTACTCATTATTACAGAGAATTGGTGCCCTAGTAGTATGTTTCTAACACAATATGTTACGAAATTGATTTATTTTTTGAATTTATTAAACTTAAAATTAATGTTCTGTTTTGATATTTGCAGCGTAACGGAGCTAAGTTGTTTGTTGTTAGGACTGGAATTCTGGATGATTCAGTTCCATTATTGATATTGGGGAGTTAAATATCTAGCTTCTATGGGTCTATTAAGTAGGAATTTTCAAAGAGACCGCATTCACGTCGACTTCAATTAAGAATGAACTTGAAGATAACATTTGAAATCTGACAATGAACTTAAAGTTGTGAGTTTATATAGTGTAACTTATAACTTATTGTATAACACTTGCTGAATGATTAATTTGTGAATATGCTTTTGTTTTGGATATCCTTTTTTCTTAATTGTTCTAATATATATGCCATGTGAATAACATGTGCTTGAAAGGAGAGAATGATTCCCAACTGCTAATATTTTTATGACATCAAGGTGCAAGTAAAGGTAGGTAGAAGTTCTATACACTTTTCATTTCTGTATACATGTGGAAGTTAGAGTAAGTTTGATGTTTAAGGTTTCAACTGATTTGGGCATTAATTATAATTTCTATTCTCAAGGGCTAGTGAAGTGATGTAAATGTATATCACCAGTTGTTACACGAAATTACCTAAGGGTCACATTAGAGTGTATAACTAAACTTCATAACCGAAAACTGTATAACTAAACTTCATAACCGAATACTGTTGGGGAATAGCACACATAATTGTTACTATCAATATATGCTTGCTTGACTTTTCTTTATTTGTTTCATGTTCTGGGATCTTTCTTAAATAGGACTGATTTTCGGGGATTCATTTACATTTCTGAAAGGAATTGGCATCATTTTTCACTTTAGCAACGGTTTCCCATCTAAGTAATTAGCAGACAATATGCCCTATACAACACATAGAAGGGCACTAATTGTGCCACATATTGTCTATGAGAAAATTCATACTAATTTAGAAACGAAGTTGTTATAACTTTGATCTCAATAGTTAAAATGTACCTTGATGGCGCTGAGAAGATTCTTCCCGTGAGGTCTAAATCTACAAAAAACATCAGCGGTCTGAGGGGTCGATCCTATATTGCCTTGCAGTTGAAATTCTTGACGGTGTGCCGCCTTATAATTTGATTGCATCCATTGCCCTTTTTTTCATTACCATAACTGCTCCATCAACAACCTGCTCATAACCAAAAATGCGATCTTATACTTAATACAACTATCAGACGTCGTATTTTCTTAGTCATAAATTATGTAAAAAAAATTTGGTCATAATTTATACCTGATGCACTGGCTTTGCGAATAGTGTTTAAGGTATATGCGTTCTGCAAAAAGGACGTGTACCTTTTTTGACCCTTTACCTGACAAACAAATTTCCACCTCTAAAACACCCTTCTAAAACATTGAATCACCACGTCAGATTGCTTACCTGTTATTCGTCCAACTTCAGCTTGTCTCCGTCACAATTCATCACGGCCTCAAGTGATGGCATATAGAAAATAACCGAACCTGCATAATGAGTTTAATCCTATCCACAGGTAGCAAAGTAATCTTCGATCATGATCACACATGCAAGAATACACAATTAAAAGATGATGGCAAAATACTATAGTATGTTTTTCCTCTAGACAGTTAAACAAATAAAATGAAGGTCATCTCCTTTCGTAAGAAATAATGAAGTTTCAAAAAGTAAAAACAAAACATATAAGAAATAATGAAGTTGCAAAAAGTAAAAATGTGTTGAAAAAAAAATGTTACATCGAGGTAAAGTTTTTACTTCTGCTTTTCTTTTGCGCGTTACACTTGCATGTTTGAACCAACTCCTTTTACTTTTTAGCACCTTTTTCTGTTTTCCTTTGAAGGACCTACATTTGAACAAAGTAAAAAAATAAGCATAAACAACACCACCTAAACTACCCCAAAGTCTTATTATTCTTCGTTTTATGACATCGCACCACATTTCATCATAAACACGACATAAAAATATAATGGCCATCAACATAACATAAAGCCGTAAACAACAAATAAGCTTCCTTTCACCTATAAGCCACGACAAATCCGGAAACATTGTCTTAGAGTCGTCATCCGACCCGGTTAATCCACGAACAATATCATCAATAGCTGCTTCTTTATCTAACATAAATAAAGCTAAATTCCATTCCAATTTTAAAAACAAAAATCAAAACCCTTAATTTTGCTTATGTCTGAAAGAATTAAAGCTTCAAGGGTTATTAATGATTCAATGTTTCCAATACCATCCATGGATTCAGCTAGAAAGATCCCATAAATGATAAATCTATTGCTATCAATATATGTCATATATCCTTATTCCTTCTTGTAAATATGAATATTAAGTAAGTTGAGAAAACTTACTCTCAGTATGATCCAACCGCGGCAAGTTTTGCTGATTCATCTTCTTCTTTCTTAATATTGAAAAGATACATGTGGAGGCATCGAGTGTCACAATAACCATTACTACTATTATTATTAATCTTCACATAAACCCTAATTTCAAAATCAAAAAGAAATTGAAATCAAAAACCTAAAAACCCACACAAAGTTTATAGGAAGAAGCCTTACCTTAGAATCGATTATGTGTGCTTTCTTGTTTTAGGGCCTGGGTGTTTTTTTGGGCGTGATGGTTTGTATCCCTAATAATTAGATGATGGTTTGTATCTCTAAAACTGAAGAAAGAATTGATACGCTTTTTAGCCAAGAGGTTTTCATATTGGCTTTAAACCATTAATACTCCCTAATTAACAGCATTTTTTGTACAACTATAGAAGCATAGGGTATTCCTTCTGAAGCCTCCACAATAAATAGGTGTATCTAATTTTAAGTATAATAGATAAACATATAAAAAACAAATATGTTGACATATTATGGGTTTTTTATGTTTGAGTTTACCAAAGGTTTAAAGTAATTGTATATAATACGATATACGACTATAGACAAATAAACGAATATGATTAAAATTAGCAAATGTATAATCGGACATTTAGGAACATAAATAACAAACGAGACTTTTGTTCATATTCATTCATTTAACCAAACAGACATAAAATGTTACTTATGTTCATGCATTAAATAAATAAACTTACGTAAGAAATTTTTACCACACGGTTTATGAAATATCCCTCAAACATTCAATTTAGGCCTTAAAGAATATCACAAGAAGAACATGTCTTTATGGGGTTGTTTTGAGTTAAATCCATTCAAATGCTTGTGAGCCTACTAATTTACAATTAACTAAAATAGGCTTATGTAATTGTTTAGTCATGTTTACATGAATGGATCTTGATTACTAGAAAAAGATAGCCTAGCGTAACACTATTATAAGAAAGCACTTTTATACATTCAAATAACAATTACAATTTTCAATATTTATGCATATTTTTTTATAATTTTACTTCACTCATTTAAAGGTAGCATGTTATAACATGTATTTTTCCCTACTTGGGGCACAAAATAATTTATGTTCTTCCCTCTTATCTGTTTTTCCTTTATTTATTCTCTTTTCCTCATCTTGCTCGCAATGAAACTTACAGAACAGAACTAGAATTCATATTTATCAGATTGATTTAAGAAGAAGTTTTACAAAATTTACACATTTTTTATAAACCGGGTACATTTACGAAAATACGAGGTTGTTATACAAAAGTTAACATTACACCGCAAAATTTCATGAATGTCCCGAGACCCTTAAAGACCCACCCTGATTCTGTCATCGACTTACGTTATGATGCATTTTCTGAAGTGTCAACAATAATATTATAATTTTTTTAATCATAAAAAATGTATTAATTAGTGAAAAATATAAGGTCCATGCATCGTGTTTTGGTCACAGGACAAACACTAAAAAACTTGAGGGACAACATTTTTGAAAAGATACTTGAGGACGATATTGGAAAGAAAATACGTAAGGTATGTTTGGCAGACAGGCTTATGAGGCTTATAAGGGCTTAAACTTTTAAAATAAGTCAGCTTATAAAATAAGTCTTGTTTGTCACGCGTGCTCATGAAGAAGCTTATAAATCGCAAGTCTCCATAAGACCAAACCCATAAAAAGGGGCTTATAGTTAGTCAAATTACTTATATACCCTTTAAAAATAATGCATTATTACATAAAAGATGGAAATATATGTGATTTTAATTTTATGTAGTTTTATGCGAATTTACATTAAAAAGCTTCAGCTTTAACTATTTCGTCAAACAACTTTATAGAAATGTAAGCTTCAGTTTTTGGCTTTTAATATAATCCCCAACCCCATCATCAGCTCCAGCCCCAACCCCAGCCTCAGCTCCAACCCTAACCTCATCCTCAGCTTCAGTCTCAACCCCAACCCATTACACAAAACATACTCATATTATTACTTAATGAAAGTATTGAAATAGAATTGTGGTCACTTGGTGCATTGCATGATGTTAACTAGTTATTAATAATGTTGATAAACCTTACTAAAAAGTAGATGTGGCTGACAATGGGTTAGGGAATTTCAGAGATCGTATTTACCATCTTTATCCTCGTTTATGAGCTTCACCCTCATCCTTGTCCCAATCCCCATCGGAGAATCATTTTACATCCTCTCACCCGTCCCCAATGGGGATCGGGATCCTTACAGGGATTCGGGATCCTTACGGGGTTTGGTGGATTTTCCGCCCTTATGAATTAAGCATAAAAATTACACAACTAATCAAAAATATAAAGAATTGACCTACAAAATATCTTCAAACGCATACATTGTACATAGTTTGATTATTCAAAAATGTCTTTCCACTTTAAAGCATCATAAATACTAAAACATCACATATATTATATAAATAAATGGATCAAATCTGTGTATTCGGAAAAAATATTAATTGAATAATATGTAGTTAGTGTTTAACATTTTAAAAATATTTGATCCAATAAATATCACATATACATACAAATATACTTTAAGTATAATACTTGTCAATACTCACTAACCTATACATGTACATGCACATGTAGTATCATATGAATAATTTATGTATATTTGTACATTAAAAAGTTTGGGCTCAGGGATTTATGATATCTCCATTCCCGCCTCATCTCTGATTTCATGATTCGGGGATTCCACGTCCCTATCTCCATCTCCGATCAACTCGAGGATTCTCTCGTCAATTTGGGTTTAGGGATCATGTCTCCGTCGAGTACGTGTTGTTAACATTAATAATAAATTCACTAACTAGGTAGGATCGGGAGGTCGGGGAGAAAAGAATAGAAAGAAAGCCATATTATTAGATTAGAGAGAGAAAGGGAAGAGTGTGTGTTTTCTAGAGAGAATGAGGAGAAGGACACATACTCTTGAGATACAATAATGTTTCCTCACCCCTCCTTGTAAGTAAGGAGGGGAATATATAGCCCGATATACGACTATCCTAACATGTCATATCTAGTCCTCGCGTATCCGTTTATTAATAAACTAATGTAATTCCGTATAAGTCTTCATATTTTAAGGCGAACAATCTTCCCCCAATATGTAGACATACTGAATTACTTACAATGTTCCTAACAAGTACAAAATACAACAAAAGTAAAGTCTTCCAAAGTGATTCAATGATGAAGATGTCTTCTATGTCTTCTGGACTTGAAACTTGTACTCCGGCTTGGATCTTCAATGTCTTTACTTGTTTAGGAACCATTGTAATATGCATGAGTTGGATTAACTTCCCCCAATCCACGTAGCATGTCTTGACAACTTTTTTCATAGAATCCTTTTTGGCGAAGTTTCTAAATCAGCTTTTCCCCAAACCTACATTCGTATCTTGAGCAGATTCTAAAACTGTGATGTAGCTTCGTAGAAGAAGTAGATGTAGAGCAGTAGATGAGAATCAGAGAAGTAGAAGTAGAAGTAGAAGCCAACCACACCAAATAGAATTGCTTCTATACTATTTCATGTCATTAGGTCTTGATGAATATCCGTTCGAGGAAACATGCAAGAAATTAGTAAAAAATCTTCTCACCCTTAAAGAATACTTCACAAAAAGCATACTAAGTAAAGTAGTATACACTACTTCCCCCTAGAAGTTGACCTGATAGAATATAATAACCCACAATTTCAAGTCATTTTACGTCAATAAACTCAAACTATTTACTTTGAACTTTTACGCATTTACTTTTAATTTCAACCGTTAAGTTAAATAGCGTAAACCGAAAATCAACAATTAACGTAAACCGACATTAAACAAATAGAAGTTTACGTTAAGCAAGTGTTATATAACTATTACAAAGATAATATATAAATTTTCGTATTTTATTTTTATATGTTACGTAAAATGTTTACGTTTCGCGTTTTGAACTTTCATGCATGCATGTAAACTATACCACCTTTCTACACTTAAACAAATACCCATAATTATACCCAATACCTAAAAATTAGATAATTTTTAAACACAAACCTAACCATGGCCGGTTATACATATATAACCACAAAAAATACCTAGTTTTACATTAGATATAATACCATGTGCTAGTTTGAACCTCTTTTTCAAAGTTACTTACAACTTCTACCAAAACTCTTACAAGACCACTCCCCCTCACATTCTAATCACTTACAAACCACACCCCTCCCTAATTTTCATGGATTGTGTAAGATTGGTTCCCTAGATATTTATGTTATATAAGGATCATCAACTAGCTCTCTCATTCTCATTCTACACAAAAATTCAACAAAACTCCCTTTCTCTCCATATAAGCTCACGACACCAAAATAAGCCATAACAATTTTGATAGTTTTCATTTTCTTAATATTACAAGTATACAAGTGTGATCAAGGGTATTATCTAAGGTGTTCTAAGTTGATTTTCATGTTAGGGTTGTAACACCCCCAAATCGGGTCGCAACGGAATATGGATATCCGGGGCGTGTTACTTCTCAAATCAATAACACAAGATATATATAGAACGACCAAAAAGTTGTTTTAAAACTGATACATTGGATTTAACAAATATTTGATA